>MU224482.1:1384094-1400098 GCA_018584345.1 Thuja plicata | reverse complement strand
ATCTACATTGTCATTTAAATCATGATTCACATTATGCATATGATTAAGCTATATTATTTAATAATATAATAAACTTGCTATACATCTGTATCCTAGTAATCATCATTTCTTCTTAATTATGACAATTGTTGTATATGCTATTATCACATTCATAATCTAATGTGTGTGTTTTGCAAATAGTACACTTATTTTTATTTTATTTTATGAATTATATAAATTACATCAATATTCTCACATACATCATAAATACACCATATATCCATCATATGAAAACCACTAACCATCATCATAAACATATATATCATTACCATTTTGTAATAATATATCAATTACCATATGAAATTATAATTAAAAAATATCATCGCATGACTGAAACATAAAGCATCCATAAATCCATCACATAAAATCATAAATAATGTTCAAATGATGTAAGTCATAAATCTCACGGGTGAAACTATCTCCTCGTAAATATCATGAAAAAAGGCCTCCAAAGTACATTGAAAGCTCCATAGAACATATTGATAAATCAGTACAATCTTTCACACACATATACATATACATATATATAACATGTTTATGCATCAACAAAAATCTAACCCAACACACACACTTTTCTTTAAATTTACACTATGGTGCTCTGATGTTCGTTAATATTGACATTGTATACAGTTCCAGCATAATATAGAAACTTAAATTAAGTTCAAATACAATTAACACCATTGAGACTATCATTAACTATAAATTATCTCTATAATATACATATTTATGTACACATTACTAACTCACTGAAAATAAAAATCAACTATGATATTTTATAGCTTTATTTTCTTATTTGTTAAGAGTGTTCAACAAGAGATCATATTTTCACAAGGTGAGTAGAATAAGTGGTTGTTCATACTATTCCTCCACACAACCCATAAAAACATCTAGTAAATAATGAATTAGAGGGGAGAATTATATTTTTGTGCCAGTTGATATAAATTGGCTCTCTGGACTGGTTATCTATAAGAATATAATCAATTATTCAAGTTTGTGCCTCAATTCTCTATCCATTAAAACAGTTGCACCTTTGTTTGCAAACATTACGCCTTCTAATAGAGATTTCAACAGATATGTTAGAATCTACCTTGCAAATTTTCCTGCCATTGGATTCATTCATCTTTGCATGCAATTTGTTATTTCTATCATTGCAATCATTCAACTTATGTTCCAACACATATTTTTCATCTGTTAAATGGTTGCACAATTCATCATGCTCATGCTTCAAGGAATTCGAATTGTGTTGGAGACTCAAGTCTGATCGAGTCTCAATCAAGTGATGTTGAAAATATGAAGAGGAAAATAAAAAACAAAGATCAAAATTCAATGAATCTATATATTTCATGCTTTAGACTTGATTCTGAAGAATATCTCCAAAGGGTGGCAATTGTAAGGAAAGAAATTAGAAAAATTCAAGGGCAACCCTTACCCAAGTAAACCTAGGGAAAGAAGGCATATGAATTTCCTTTTTCTAACATTTGATATTCTAGAAAAGGAAGCAGAGAGGTAAGAAAAAATTGCAAGTATCTTTAGAATTCATTGATAGGATCAGGATCATGAATCATATTTTTAAAGTGCTATCTCATTGATTTTCATCTTCAGATCTTGGAACTTGTTCGTAAATTATGTTTTTCAATGTTTATAATATTATTTTATAAGTTTTAGGGGTTAAATTCAAACTTCATTGATGTATCTTTAAATTTCACTATTTGTAATTTCAATTTCTCTAATTTTCTTAATCCTAAAATTTAGAAACCATTAACAAAATAAGGGTTATTGAAGTCTGAAATTTGTTTTCTCAAGTTGACTTCCTTATAGGAATACTAACTTCGAGCTTCATATAGGATAATGACCTAAGAAAAAGGAGTGAAAGGAAGGAAGTTGTAGATGAAAATGATTATGGAATGCTATTAAATAGAGTCTCATATGTCTTCAAAATGGATATCTGGAACCTGAACATGAAGCACATGTCTCAAGAGTCTCAAATGATTAAAGCACCTAAACATGAAGAGAATGAAGAAAAGGATATCTAGAACCCAAGATTAGTTGCCTTCACCAATGAACATAAAAAACATGAAAATTGCAATATACCATGCAATAGGCTTCCCACAAGCTATCTAGTGCAATGAACTCATGGTGGAGTGTGCAAGATACTATGATCCAAAATCAAGAACAACTAACACTTAAAAAGGAGTGGTGCTTGCATTTCTAAGTGAGGAGGAAGTAAGGGGAAACTTTTGTAATTACCTATCATTCAAGGATGAAAGAAAGGAAAAAATAAGAAGCTCATTTAATGTTCAAAAAGTGACCAGATTCGTGTATGAGAATAAAATTTGATGGATTATTGAACCTAGGAGGCATCACTCCAAGTTTCCTAAGAAACTCATAAGTACATACTTTAGGAATGAATATAGTAATATGATCTTCATGCTGAACAAAGTCATGTGATCTCCTCAAGGAGCTTTATTTGAGAATTGGATGTTTTACTTCATCCAAGAAATCTCATATATAACAATGATGATCAATTACGCTAAGATGATAAGTGACAACCGAGACATCCTGTTAAGGAATTTGGATAGGACAAAAACCTTCTACATGAGATTTTACATTGTCTCTTTATTAACAAGGAAAATAAAATACATAGGTTTGATATGCAAGGGTGAAGTAGGGAACAAGAAGGGAAAAATCAATATATATGATTGTCATCCTAAACTTCAACTTCATGAAAATGGACACTACATGAGGGTAAATGATACAATTACTATGTATGTCACATGCTTGTTGCAAGGAAGATTACATAAGAGGTTGTTCAAGGAAGTAATGCAATTGGTGGAGTGATATGGATCCTAGTTCATTCATTTTTCAAAAAATTTCCACATAAGGAATTAAGGATTCATGATGCAAAGGCTAGTGGTAAGTAACCATTTCTTTCATAAGTTTCATGGCCCTTTCCTTGTTCCTTGACAAAAACTTCCTCAATCTTCATTCCAAGATCACTTCTGGACTCAACCTTACTCAGTAGACCTATCAAAGGTCAACTTCTGTCACATTAGACTCCACTAGGCTCCATATCTTTAATCTATCCAATTCTTCACACTCAACCATCCAATCATGAATTCAAGCTCCATGTCATGCACCCTTCATCCACCATGCTTCTGCAACCACAACCATCAGCTATACTCTTAATGGTGATCCTAACTCCTCTAAGGACCCCAACACACTCACATCATCCACTCACCAACACCTAGACCCATTCTTATGACCATTCTATCACCTTTGACCAAACTGTCCATTCATGCACTGTCCTACCAGTACGGCAGTGAGGGCTATTAATTATTTTCTAAAATATCTTCCAAACAAATATCCAATAAAATCACACATTTGAATACCCTTTTCCAATTTTCACAACATATCTCGAGACCAGACCCAATTGTTTTGGACCAAACCCCTCAAAACTACCACTGGCACTGAATAAGGAGGGCTAATTTGACCCCTTTTTCAAAGCACCTACTAATGAATCTTCACCCTAGACCTTGAGACTTTCAACAGACAACAGAGTCATGAAATGGCCCCAAACCATGGATTCTTCAACTAATCTGATTCTAAGGCCTCTCTAAGTGCAAAATCCCTAATTTGCTTCTCAACAATACCTAAAAAATAGTGCTTGGTCAATGTGCGATCTCCCAACACCATAGCATCAAATAAATGGATGATTCACCATCCTTATACCATCCTAACATGGATTCAAACACAAAGTCACCCCCCCAATGGCTAGATTCTCTGCTGCTATAACCATGCACCAAGGCTCTTAACCCTTCAACACTATCCCAACTCAATCATCTCCTCTTGCATGTCAGGGTGCCCTGCACCATACTCCCAAGGATCAAATCAATCCAAGTCTCCTTGGATTGGGGACTTTCTTCCTCTTTCTCTAGTATTTGTCTACCTCTTGTTGAGGATCTTCTACACAAATGCAACCTTTGTCCATAGGTAGCATGTTCCTGTAAATAAACATGATGTGCCAAGCACATACCCTTGCATACTTCTTCTCATGGATGTTTGCAACATCTTCATTCACATCAGCATCAAGAAAATATCCCTGCAACCCTGTCATAACAATTTTAGAAAAAAAAACAATCAAATCTTCCATATTCACCAAAACAAATGTTGGGTGCTTTACTCCTTCATCCAACACTTCCATTGTCTGCTCCCACACTCCTTGTGAGTTCTTTGTCCTTGTAGACAATCCTAACTCTAAGGTCTCTCCATGACCATATACTTATTCCTCTTCATGCCCCTATTCTAGGCATTCTCTCATCACTCCACCCTTCTCTTTCCATTCCTTGACTATGGCATTCAACTCATCCCAAAAATATGTTTCTTCTCCATGAACACTTGCCTTCTTGCTATCATGGATAGCCCTCCCACCATCAACTCTGTGTACCCTCTGAGTGGGTCCTCCATTCAGTAGTTTCCTCTCTTGAATAAGCCTCTTTACAGGCCATACCAACCTCTTCTTCATCCTTTTATGCCAACTTGTGGCTACTTCCTCCAAATATGTCTTCAAGAGTGTCAACTCTTCAATCTCCAAGGTCCTTGTCATCCTTGAGACCTCCTGCAACTTATCCTCCCTATGCCATCCTCCTTGGCATTCAAACATGTCATCAATGGCTTGTTTTATAGCCTTGTCATCTCTCTTTTCCATGAGAACTTTTAATGGATACTTGACTATCCCCACTTGGATGTCTTCATCCACACACTCATCAACTCCATTAGAAACCTCTGCAATTTCTTTCTCTATCTTTGTCATCTCAACTTCTTGAGCCTCTTCTTTTTGTGGCCCACACATTATCATCTTCTTCTCTATCATGTCATCTGCATACTGTGATTCTTCTTTGTGCATCTGCACTTGCATCTCTATGTGTTCATTTGGTCCTTCACATGAACCAAGATAGTGGTAAGTAACCATTTCACCTCTTAGCTTTACAAGCTTTCAAGGTATCCTACAAACAAGTTAATGTTACTTGAGGTGGTGAGATAGTTATCTAAGTCTGGTCATGTTCATAAGGAGAATCATAGGAAAGGTATGGCCTTCCATATCACACTTGGTAAAATGTTGGAGATGTCTCCCACAACACAAAAAGTAGAGACAACCAACATAGAATTATTGTTATACCACCTTCGAAACTACAAGGTCGGAGATCATTTTGATCCATTTCAAAAGATCCTCACATCTAAGGGAAAGGATTAGAAACACAAGGTTAATTTAGAATTCTATTGGGAAAAATTTATAGATGAGTATACAGTGAGGAAAATATTGTCCAAGATGTCAGTGGACTTAATGAGGAAATGTAACATCTTCTTATTCCTTATCTGGATAAGGATGAGGGAAATTATATAGACACCTAATATGAGCATGAGGAGATATTAAATCAATCACTTAATTGATCACAAGTGAAGGAGATAATAGAGTTGATTATTTTGATGAGGGAGGTGACTGGTGGACTAAGAGAGTAGGTGGATAAATAGATAAACAAACTAAGAAATCAAGGTTTTATTTTACATATGGAAAATCAAACATGAGGAGTCTTCTTCCAAAGGGGATGTAAGGACAATTAATAATTTGAGATTGAAAAAAGGAAAAGGTTCAAATAAAATGGAAGGTGTAGTTGAAGGATCACAAGTAAGGAAAAAGGAAGTTATAGGTAAAATTTTAGGGACATGTCTACTGTGACCCAATCCATCACAAGCTCTTCATCAGTTAGGGAGGTTGATATGTAGGATAAGGAAAAAGGATCAGAACTAGGTGGTGATAATGAGATACTACCTTTAGGAGATCAAGGTGAGTCCTCATTATTATAATCAATGCAACAATATATCAAGGAACAACTAGTGTCTCCTACCATAATCCATTATTTGTTATCCGTTTAAAAAGTGGGTGAGAGGAATTGGAAGATAGAGAATTATGGCTGGCTGATGCTATTTACAACAAGCATGCCTTGAATATTCAATGTAAGATATCATTCAAAAATATTGTAGTTGATTGACCAGAAAAATCATTGTCAAGCATTGTGAATACTAATTCCTCTATGCAAGAATTTTTTTTAAATAAAATTTATTCTTGCACATGTCAATATTTCAATAAGATTACTAATGTCTATTTGAATAACAAGAAGTACAGAATCAGAATTTCCATTACAACTTACTGCAACAATCAAGGATTTCTTTTCTCTATTTGACGTTGTGTGAAAAGGTGGATACCTAACATTTGAAAGTAAAATTAAACATACCAAAGTTATAAATAACATTGTTTCAATAATAATGTACTCCATTCAAGTGGGAAAGAATAGAATTGCTCACAAAGTGTGTCACAAACCATCCACTAATGTCTACAAGGTTGCAAGGTTAGAATCTTCACTAACTTCAATGTCAAATTTTCTTCATCTCGTTGTTCTATGGGTCATCTATTGCCTGACTTGTAACTGCCACCAAGGTGCAAAGTAAATCTCAAACTTCAACACTTAACTTTTAACACTTCACCCCACCAACCTACAAGGGTTGAGATGTTAATAAGTTATCTCTTGACGTAGGAGTATAGGGAGATCTAAAATTCAAGGAAATTCAATTAAGTGGCCACATAAAAAAAATTACCCCACCAACCCATGGGACTCTCTACATTCTTTAATAAGCAGTGTTTCAAATCTCAAACAGTGAGAAAGTTGTAGATATTCTTCATTACATTGAAGAAATCTACTGGTGTGCTATGAAGGCATGGTAAGTCTTAGAGTAATAACATAATGATAATCAAGCATGTGAAGTGGAAACAATGCTACATGAGCATAATAGTAATATTATTCAAGGCATGATATCAATGTCTTAAGATCAATGGTGTAGCAAGGAAAATTATTCATATGTTACATAATGAAAACAAAAGATTCTAAAGTAACAATGAGTATCTAATGCTAAAGTAAGACCATGAATAAAGTACAATGAAAGCACAATGGATTGACCAATACAAGATCTGCATTATATAATGAACATCAAGATGCAGGTACATTCAATGCATTGACATAATGAATTGATATCAACAGTTAATGGAAAGTGATAAACCCCTTGTTTAAACCCATGGAAACATGTATTTAGGATATGAAAGGAATTCAAAAGACAATCCAAAAGCAGGATTTCCATTCTTTGGAAATAAATCATAAATGATATCATGGCCAGTAAGATCTAATATACTCTAAGGAGGTAAGGGAAGTGTGTAAAAGATAGAACTTTATAGGGATAACACAAATTGAAGCATATGAAAAAATCATTGAAATAGGTACAAATTACAAATAATCAAGAGCTTTAGGTAACAGTGATAGAAGAACATTGAGATTCAAACCAAAAAATAAATGAGGTCACACATTTGTGAAGGTCAAGTCTCCATGTATAGGTCAACATGCATTCAATCCAATAGTAAACCACACAAATCTACAGTTTATCCATCGAATCTTTTAACACACTGCAATGTATTTATGGGTTCCACTTGAAATTTTATTTGGCGGTCGCCTAGGCATACCTAACCTACAGGTTTTGATATATTTAGCCATTTAATTGTAACATTGTTCATGGAAATGGAAACCCCAAGCTAAAAGAGCATAGAGATGAATTTTTCAGCGGATTCCACACACTACATTTTATAGGTAAAAAAGAAAAAAAGAAATTGAACAAGAGGCCAGTATTGGTATTTGGTTAATTTGTTGCTATTCATAACCAGTAGGTTCGTAAAACACATAAAGAAGAAAGAAAAGGTAAAGAGAAAGTAGTGATGAAGATTAATAATATAATTAGAGACAAGAGTGGACCAGTTCAGGAAAGCATGAGAAAATGGTGATGATGTGAATTTTCTTGATGAAACCCTTCCTCCCGCCCGCGATCCGCCACAAAATAGCTAAATTTTTTTCCAACCTTCTTGTTGAAACCTTCCTCTCACCCGTGCCTAAAACAAAATGAAAAATGAAGTGAGTTCATTCACTTTTTTTTCCTTTTTTGTTTATATCCCGATTTGGTCAAAGTTTCCACAATAAATTTAACTGGAGTCAAAATTTAGACCAAATCGGGACATAAACAAAAAAAAAACATCACAAGCCAAAATGGCTTGTGGTCAAAAATAAAGGTCAAAAATTGACCTCGAATGTATTAGTGGAAGGTTTTGCATTGATTGGGGGTTAAGGCAAGTGGGGTATGTCCATCGCGAAGGTAGAAGTATACTTCTTGGTACCATGGGGAGTTAGGATCACCAATTTCACACACCATTTCTGAATTCGGTTTGTCACAGGTAGGGACCGTAAGATTCTCAATGAGAAACTTGCACCATGTACTATGTTCTGGCATGGTGATCAGGGACCCAATAGTAGCCATGGCGTCAGCTACTTTGTTGTTTGCATGGAGGATTTGGTGGAAGACCAATTCAGTGAAATGTGGTTTGAGGTCCTTAACTATACAGCAATAGGGAAGCAACTTATCATCCTTTGTCTGATATTCATCCATAACTTGTTTGATAACCAATTGTGAATTTCCAAGTACCAACAAATTGAGAATCTTCCATTGTATGGCCTAACAAAGTCTAAGTACAAGGGCTTCATATTCTGCAATATTGTTTGTACAAGGAAATTGTAATTTATAAGATTTAGGGATGAGATCCCCTTTTGGAGTAACAAACAAGATTCCTACCCTTGACCCTTTCTGAGTAAAGGATCCATAAAAATAAAGTTTCCATGGGGTACTCAGAACAAGACTAAGGACTGACTCATCTGGAAAATCTATGATTAGTGGATGTTTACCATCAACAGGTGCTTCAGTTAACTGATCTATAATAACTTGTCCTTGTATAGATTTTTGATCCACATAAACAATGTCAAATTCACTAAGGATCATAACCCATTTTGTTGTATGGCCAGTAAGAGCATCACGTGACAGGAGATATTTGAGTGGATCAATTTTGGCAACAAGGTGAATCTTATGATTGAGCATATAATGTTGTAGTTTCTTTGTACAGAAAAAAAATAACCAAACATGCTTTCTCAATTAGGGAATAATTCAATTCATAACCAATAAGGGTCCTGCTGAGATAATAAATTGCTCACTCTTTGCCAATATCATCTAATTGTGCCAGAAGGGCTCCCAATGCAACCTCTGTAGAAGATATATACAAAATCAAAGGATGGCCAGAAATAGGTGGTACCAACATAGGTGGATTATCCAGATAGCCTTTTAGCTTCTCAAATGCATTTTGACATAAGCAATCCCATTGGAATTTGATATTCTTGCATAGGAGATGAGATAACGGATGCACCTCATCTTCCAGTTGTGACATGAATCTCTTGATGGATTATAGTTTTCCTTGTAAGCTGCATAATTGTTTCAATGTTTTTTGAGGTGGCATCTCAAGGATGGCTTTGACTTTATTTGGTTCAACTTCTATTCCACGTTGTGACACAATGTATCCCAATAGCTTACCATATTATACTCCAAAGATACATTTCTTCAAATTTAGCCAAAGTTTATACTTTTCCAATCACTCAAAAATGGTAGTGATGATAGGAATGTGTGATTCTCGTGTCTTGTATTCGCCCAAAAGATCATCCACATAGTATTTCATGATGACATGCAAAAGGTCATGAAAGATAGTAGTCATTTCTCGCTGATAGGTGGCTCCAACATTCTTAAGGCCAAAGGGCATCACCTGATAACATAAGGTACCCCAAGGTGTCGTGAATGTAGTTTTTTGCTAATCTTCTGGCACTATTATGATCTGATTATAACCAGAGAAGCCATCTATGAGGGACAACATCTCGTGTCCAGTAGTCAAATCCACTATAATGTCAATATTTGGGAGTGGAAAATCATCCTTAGGACATGCAAGTTTTAGGTCTCTGAAGTTGGTGCAAATGCAAATGCCCCCAATGGGCTTACCCATTGATACAATATTGGAAACCCATTCAAGATAGTCTATAGGTTTGATTACCTCAGCATCCAGCATTTTCTGAAGCTCCACTTTAACTACCAGTGTGACTTGCAAATGCATCTTGCGGAGTTTTTTCTTAACAGGTTTCACACTAGGATCCACAGCAAGATGGTGCATGAAAAGATATGTATCGAGCCTGTGCATGTCCTTGTAAGTCTAGGAAAAGTTGATTTTATGTTTATGAAGGAATTTTATCATGTCTTTATTTTCTTTATCACTGAGAGAAACTGCAGTGTAAGTAATATGTGGATCTTCTTTTGTGCCCAGATTGATTGGGATAGTGTCTTAGATAATCATATAGGACACTTCTGGTTCTGACAAGATGAATCTTTGTCATTGAAAACAAGATGTTCTTGTGTGGCTAAGTTCCCGATCATAGCTTGGAATTTTGCAGTGTTGATACTCTCAGGGAAATGGGAATCAATTAAAGCATCTTCAAGGATTTCTTTGTGAATTGGCGAGGTTTTTAGGAGCTCTAGAATGGATATTTGTGCAGACATCTTTCCTAACTAAGCCAATAGGCCATAGTGTGAGGCAGGCCGAGTAGTGGTAGACAGTGTAGTTGGTGGATTTGCAGATGTAGAAGGTTTATCAATAGCTTGGACAATGACTCTGGGTCTGCATGTGGTAGCATTACAATCAGCAGCTTTGAGGATTATGGTGTTAACATGTGTGTCATATTCTTCAATGTGGCCACAAATAGCATCAAACCCAAAGATATCATTTTCTTCTAGACTCCCACATGTTCGATCATCGCCTATGATAGTATTAGTAGATTAATCATATGGGATTATGTTGGATGCATTGTTTTGATTGTGTGGTGGGAAGGGCTGATTGTAGACTTTAAGTTTTGCATTAGATGAGGATGCATTCTGACCTTCAACTTTGATTTCCCATGCTCAATGAGATCTTGCACAAAGTGTCTGAGCTTCATGCATTTCTTGGTATCATGCCCTTTGATGAGATGATAATCACAATATTCATTATCCCTATACCAAACAGGTTTGGGTTGATTCTCATTGAAAGGTTGATTATTTGGATAGATTATCATTCCTTGATCCGCAAGTTGTTTAAAGATCACATCTAGGGGTTCTGCTAATGCTGTGAATTGTCGTCATTGCCAATTTTTTTCATTATTGTTGTTTTTGTTGTTGTTGCAAGGAAACAAATATGATTGGTTGTGTGGTTGTTGTTGATTCTTGTTCTGATTGTTGTTTTGATACTGATTCCGATTTTGATTGTTTTGATTATGCTTTTGATTATTCTGATTTTGGTTTTGATTGTTGTTGCAATTCTAATTTTGATTCTGATTGTTATTGCGGTTGTTTTGATTATTATTGTTGGATGCTTGAACAGTTTGAACATGCTTGGCATCAGTCACTCCATTATTGACAACTCCTTTGTTTTTACTCCAGAATTTTGGTTTATCGTTGTTGGAAGGAGTATAATGTTTGATGCTACCTCTTTGCAAAAGGCCATCTTCAATGTCTTTTCCCTTCTTGACAAGGGATTCAAAGGTGTCAGGTGAAGCCATTTTCATTTGGAAAGACATCTCGGAGATCAAATTCTTTGTGAAGATGTCAATTAAGTGACTATCAGGTATTTTCCATGGCATGTGATTTGAAATATGTCTCCATTGTTGTAAGAAACTAGCAAATATTTCTCCATTATTTTGTTTAGTATTGCACAAATCACTGAGTGTTTCTTGATGTTCAATGTTATACGAATATTGTCCAACAAAATTCTCTGCAAGATCAGAGAAAGTAGAGATTGATCCATAAGGAAGGACCATGAACCATTCCAAAGTTGTGCCTCCAAGACTCCTAGTGAAGATTCTCTTTAGGTAATTTTTGTTATAGGCAACTTCTTGACATGCGATGTAAAATTCTTTGAGATGTTGTGGAGGGCATGTTTCACCTTTTTATTTCTCAAATTTAGGCATCTCAAAGTTTGGTGGGAATGGTTTCATTGTGATAGACTTGTCAAATGGATAGGGAAAAATATCCTCAAAAGAAAACTCCTTTTTGGCCCCATTTTGTAAACCATGCACAAGGTTCTTGAGTTCATTAAATTGTTGGGATAAATCTAGAGCATTATTTAGAGGTAATGGTGGCACATAAGCTCCGCCTCCTCCAAATTGTGCAACTGAAAACCCTGTGGAGGTCATACCAACAGTAGGAGGAGGTATATATTGATAAGCTCTAGATGTGTTTGTTGTGGATGTCTTCATACCCATTGTTTGAAGCATAGATGATCTAGTCAAAGGCATGGAAATCTACCCTATGTTGTTGACATTATCTCTTTCTCCTTGAGTTGCATTTGTTGTTGCATGAGTGCTATTGTGCACAGTAATGTTTGGAAAAATGCACAGGATCTGTTGAATTTGTTCTTGTGTCAATTGGGCTGATGATGTAGTTGTTGATACAGGCGCTGATGTAGGTATTGACATGGAAGGTTCACTAACAAATCCTTTACCAGTATCACATGATGATGTAGCATTTGAATTAGAAGTCATGGTTGCGGTAGCAGCAGTGGCGTCTTTGGTGATGTTTCAAGTAAGGAGTGATTCATCAAAGTCAGCGAGCACTGTGATGCCATTTCAAATAAGATTCAAGAAGATCTCACCGATGTTTTGATTAATGGATTTTTCAACCATTTCTAAGTTATATGGATCTCTAAGGAAATCGTTCACTTAGGCAGGTCTTTCTTCTTGTTCCACTAACTCGGTTTCTTCAGGAACTTCCTCAATTGTTACTTCAGTACCTTGAAAGTATTGATGGGAGAAAGGATTCTCCTCATAGGTAACGGTGTTGAGTGTTGTACACCTCATGTTTCTAGCTTGGGATTGAGTGACTACCATACAATGGTAGACTTAGAAGAATGGAAGACAAGAAGATGCAAGATTGAGAGATGAAACGGAATGGAGCAAAGATCTTATTCTTGATTTGATTTGATTGGATTAGATTGATTGGATAAGGATTGATGATGGATTAAGGATTGATTTGATTGATTGATTTTGATTTAAGGTTTTTAGAACAAAACCTAAGCATAACAAGACCTTGTGATGATACAAACACAAAAGGATTAAATGATATCTTTTCTACTTGAAGATAGACTTGTGATCTCAAGCAAAATGGGACATCACTAATGGATTTAAATTACTTGAGACAAACTAATGGTCTACAAGAAATGTTGTGTTTGTTTGAGGATGAAGGTCTGTAATACTTTTGATTAAGGTCTTTCAACCTAAAAAGGATTGATTTGATTTGATGTAAAGAGGTTTGATCTAATGCTCCAAGAGAAAGAATGATGTTTGATAATGATGGAAGAATTGATTTTAGAAACAAGAGGGTTATCTAATCGTATTGCTCAAGGGTGACAAATTCACGGTTTATAGGATATTTGGCCATGAAATTGTAGATTTTGTTGTTGTACATGATTTTGTCAATTTTCTCACAATACTCAATTTCTTGCTTGATTGATGTGGAAATGTGTTGATAGTCTTTGGATTTGTGAGTAGTTTCTTTCTATTCTTGATAACCGAAGTTGTTGGAAGCTTAACCTTCTTATGTTTCTTGGAACCGGTCATGTCATATGGAAATGATTTAGGACAAATGATTTCAAGATTCCACAGAGAACCAAATTTCAAATATTTTGGCAGATTTTGAAGCTCACTATTTTCAAGCGAAGACGACAGTCTCAGACGCAGTCAGCAATATGCGCAGATGGTTATCTATGTAGATTGTGATTTACGTAGACGTTGAATCTAGAGCAGAGATGGAAGACTGTTGTTATGGCAGTGTCTTGAGATTTTGAATAGATTTTGGACTTCAGTTTGACTTTTGACAGATTTGTTCAATGGCAAGAACCAATTTCAGCATACTCAAACTAGAAAATAACCAGAATAGGTCTTGAGAACAACCAAAAAGGGAAAAATCAACTGTGGAGGATACAAGCAAGTGTGACAAATTTTTTTTGGGTATTCTGTTTGTTTTTTGGATTTTTCAATGTTTTGCAAGCACTTCAAACACAAGTCTACCTAAGGAATTGGCTTTGAATGAAATATTATAGACCTATTTCTTGCTAATCCTTCATCTCACATAGCAGTGTCACTATCGAAAGAGCGCCCATGTTTTTGTCTTTTTCCAGGTATTATTGTCATGCTACAAAGATCTCTTTCGCAACACAATACCCTGGGACACATATGATGGGGATCTTAGGGGGAGATTCTTCCCTCCCCTTGCACTATAATAAATCACTGTTCAGAGGTGAATCGGGTAGCTTCTATGCCTAGAGTGCTTAGTAAGGGTCTCTATTTGATCGTATCCTCTGTGTCTGCACAAGCACAATTTAGGCGTATATCCCTATAGAGTGTCTTGAAAAAAGTCATCACGTAAACGTGATTAAGACCGTGAGGCCGCACTTAAGTTAGACGAGAGCTGAGTATGAGCTCAAATGCCAATCGACTCCCGAGGCTTTAACCCCAAAGGGTAAATTTTTTTAACATGAGTTGGAGTGGTGTGGCTTACACCTCGTTCTCACGTGGGTCATTACCACGAGATTTTTTCCTCAACCAGGCCCATCTAAAGGATTAACTGTAAAATATGGATTGGCGACAAAAAGGGGTCTAGATTTCTAATTTTCCCTCAAGGGGAAAAGAGAATACTCTCCTACCCAATGTCATTTTCTCCCAAACACGCAAAATACTTTGTTCTTTCCAAAAGCAAAGATTTATTTTCCTAAAACAAAATAAACATGTCTAGGTTTTTTATCTTCCCAAAAAGGAAGAGAGCATAATCCCCTAATGTTTATTTTGAATCACAAAAATAAACCTCCTAATTAAATCTAGGTGCCTAGTAAAAACATATGCTAAGAAGAACAATCGTTTGGTTGAAATATTCAAGGCAACTTGTAAGAATAAATATTAGTAGTTTTATTTGTTTGTCTTCTCTAATCGTCCTACAAACACACAAAGTTAGTACTCTTTGATATTCTGTTCTTCAAAAAATGATCTTGTAAAACCATGAAAGATATCAGTAACCCTAAAATCTGCTAAACATTACAAATCATAGTGAAATTTCATAGATGATAGAGTACGGTCACAGATGGCAATCTGCACAAACGGTAAAGCCAGAGCGCAGATGACAGTTTGTGAAAGACAAAAATTGATACACTGTGCATGCCAAAATGTATGTGCTAAAATCCTACTTGTTGGGAGCACGCTCAGACATGCAAACATTAGAGATATAAATCATTTAACTACAAACATGTCTAAAATCATACTACAAAAACAAGGGACTCCATCACAACCTCCGATGAGCTCAACAGGGGCACCCAATGCCTTGTTGATTTACTCTTAGAGAATTATGTGGGTGTGCTCTCCCAACACAATACTAAAATCCCACTTGATTCATTGATTGAGACTAAATGCAACTAAATGAAGAGCTCAAGAACAAGTATGAGAAACTTGTTTCAAGCCTTCACCAAATGTGGATGATGAAGATGCAAAGCTAGACTAGAATGATATGCATGAGATTCAAAGAAAATAGACTCATTCCATGATTAAACCTAATATGTGATTTCTAAATGAACTAAAAGCATAAACATGAAAATGAGCTATGAAATTCAAACACTAAACTAGCATGATAACAATGCATAAAATGAGATATGATTTTCTCTTGACAATGTCCTCTATTTATAGATTTTTTGGAGGAGAGAGAGGACTTGGATGAGGTGGAGCTCATGTGGCATCCACATAGGTGTCACATGAGGGACACATAAACCATGCAAGAGGCCAAATTTTCTCACACATGTGTGAGAAAATTTTGATGTGATGGGTCAAGGTGTACTTAAAGTACACATGTGAAGGATCTTGTAAGAGGTGTAAGAGTTTTTGTCCTATAAAACACTTTTAGAAAGTGTAAGAAAGTGTCATCAAGGTTGTAAGAAACCT
>MU224482.1:1319650-1332164 GCA_018584345.1 Thuja plicata | reverse complement strand
CACTCATTTTGGTGTCTAAACCTGGTTTTACTTGACAAATCCAGAATTGCAATTTAGAGAAACAAACAGCGGATTTGCAAAAACGAGAAGTGTCACTCCCAAAACCGGGAAGTGTCACTCCCAATT
Organism: Thuja plicata; assembly: GCA_018584345.1. NCBI lineage: Eukaryota > Viridiplantae > Streptophyta > Pinopsida > Cupressales > Cupressaceae > Thuja > Thuja plicata. The sequence goes on along the minus strand of MU224482.1, from coordinate 1,332,038 downwards.
CCTGCAAACAAACAGGGCCTTAATGTGTTAACCCTAAGGATTCACTCATGTTTGTGAAGTTTTCTAGGGGTTTTGTTTTTATTGGGCCCACCTTTGTTGGCAGCTATTATTTTTGGTTAAAGGCCTTTTTTTGTGATTGGTGTTTGGTTCTAGTTCTTAGTGGCTACCATCTTTTAGAAATGGGTTGTCGGTGTCTCTATTTTCAACCACAAAACTCTTATTGAGGTGGAGCTTTCTCATATTGAGGTTGGGATTTTTCTTTTTGGGAGAATTAGGTTTTACTCTTCTTATTATTGGTCTCTTCCTCCGGTGATCCTATTGAGGTGGGGGATTCTTCTTTGGAGGAGGGGAAGAAATATTCTATTGAGGAGGAGATGGGAATTACTGGTTTTATGGAAAGGAAGCTTGTGCATTTTTTTCCTTGTTGGTTATGAGATCCATGCTAAAACCCATGGTGGTGGTTGGGGAAGCCTGTCCAAACCTCTATTGTTGCTCTTCTTCTTGGTCCTGGTTTCTTGGGAGGAGATTTTTTTATGTTAATCTTAAGGTTATGGGAGCCTTTTTAAAACCCAGTCACTCAAAGGTTATGTAATGAATTCATTCTTTGGGTCTTAAGGTTATGGGAGCCTTGCAAAAGCCCATAGTTCAAGTATGGAAACCTTGCAAAACCATTGGTTTGTGTACTTCATAGAAATTTAGTTTGATGGATTTGGCCTTTTGTATGTTCATCATGTTCTATGATGCCTAGTTGTTCTGATTAATAAAAACAGGTTTTACAAGGACCCGAAACCTTTACAAAAAAACCAGAGAGTTCAGCAGGTTTTACAAGGACCTGCAACCTAAATTAAAAGATACACAGTTTGAAAAGCATAAACATCTTTGCCAAGGCAACAGTACAGAAAAGGACAGCAGCACAACATATCGAACATATAAAAAGTCCCAAGGTAAAAGCAGGAAACAACAGGGACAGCAAAAAGGGAACAAACAGGAAAAGCAAGGAAAAGAAAACAGTTACATTTCTTTAACCATCTCTTCAGCTTCCAGGACCATAAGTTGCATGTTGCTAACAGAATTTTTCAATTCCTCTGTTTCTTTTTCATCCTATGATGCCTAGTTGTTGATGTTGGGGTATTGGATGGTTTTTTTTGTCTTTATTTCTTTTTCTTGTGCAACTTTTTGCTACTGGGTTCTGGATCCTCGTAAACTCCACTTGTAAGGGGTTTCAAGTCCCCTCAGAACCTATTTGTTCCTTAATAAAAAAACAAACTACAATGAATATAGTAGTTTATTGAATTTTGTGAGTATTCCTAGGTTTCCTGAGATACATTTCTTAATAAATAATGGATGGCAATTGGAAAGTTCTCTTGCCGAGGTGGAAAAACAAGACGTATAAGAAAAAAAAGTGTCAAATTTTATTATATTATCTTAAGATAAAGTTGTTAGAGTAGGTTTTTATTTTCCTTATGTTAGGGAATATTTATTTTTCCTATACACATTATTAATCTTGCGTAGACGACATTAGAATGGTTAGAATGAGGGCATGTGGCATAATCTTTCAATTACATGTGTCACTCACACCCACCTTTGGGTATTTGAGTCTCATGCCCTCTTTGGATTTAATTGTCACCTCCCAAAACCATTTGTTTGTCTTTACCTAAGTTGGCATAACCATGTATTTCACATTGACAAAGTCCGTAAAACTTTTGCCTATTTTGGGAAAATGAGATTTATTACCCCTCTAGCATTTATTTTCCCCTAAATTTTATATAAACAACCCTCACCTCACCCTATGCTAAGTTCACTAACTCACTTATGCATGAGTGCTAGTTTAGTGCTAAGGGAGTGTTCATTTTTGTTCATCTCTAGATTCAATACTGATTTCCTTCTATCACTTTTATCTTAGGTTGGTTTACAACTAAATCTAACGTGGTATGTAAGCTAGTTGTGAGTTGTGGGTTAGCATTCTACGAATTTAGGGTCATTCATTCTTGTATGCAAAATATGAACTTATCTCACATTAGATAATGGTGTTGAAAATCAGAAACACTTTATTAAATTCTAGTTCTTGGGGGTTCGTTTCTCTTTTTTTTTAGTGCAGGTATATTGGGAAATTTCTAGAGAAAATATAAGCTCACCATTGAGTTCAGAGCAGTCGGGAAAGTCAAAATTTCCTTTTATTTTGTCCAAATCGAACACCAAAGTTGAAATTGGTGGTGTAAACTAGAGGTTTCATTACCAAGTTCAAAGGGTAGTTGATCTTTCCATGCATTTTCAAGCAAAATGGATTGTGCCATCACGTCCAAAAGTCCCAAAAAAAATCAATTGCCAATTTGTTGATTTTGGTGAAAGTCAAATATGAGGCAAACAAAAATTTAGCAGATAGAGCTATATAAGCCCACCTACATGTAGTATAGTACATTATTTTATTTATTTATTTATTTATTTATTTAAAATTAATTAATTATTTTCCAAAAAAATCAAATGGAAGTTTTATTATATTGCAAAACTTTAAAAAAATAAAATAAAAAGGTTTTTATAAAATAAAGGGGTAGGAAGGCCTGTTAATGGGCCTATGAGGGTTCATTTTGCTTTTGTCACAATTAGGTAAGAATCTTGGAAGCCTCCAGAGAAAGGGTGGATCAAGGTCAACTTTTTTGGGGCCTCAAAAGGCAATACTAGATCATCACGAGCAAGATACGTTGCCAGAGATGATAAAGGAATCATCCAAATGATAGGAGCAAAAAGATTACCAACATGAACCAATAATGAAGCTGAAAGCTTGGCAGCACTTTCGGCCATTAGGATGGCCATGAAGATGCAAGGAGAAATTGGGTATGAAATTTAAATAAACACATGCATAGGATTAAATCTTTTCTTGGAACCTTCGAGGAATTCAGAATCTCACATGTGATGAGGCAAGAAAATTAAGTAGCAGATAAGTTGTCAAAATTGGGGGTTTATTTGTCTGAATAGCAAAAGGAGGAAATCTTGGAAGACTTCAGGAGCATTCAAATAGATTCCTTTAATAAATGGAGTGATATAGACCACTAGGAGTTGAGAAATGGAGTTAGAAGAAGGCTAGGTACCTCATTTAGTAAGACAATAATGGATATATTAAAATGGTAGTGTGAAAGGAAAACAATAAATGAATTTTACATGTATTGAAGTCATAAAAGGTGATAAAAGTGAGTGATTGAAAAGGTGGGTAGATTGGCATTGTTGATTAATGATAGATGTCATCATTAATGCATCATAAGGTTGTGTGGGGATGACTAAAGAGGGGGAAGGATCTGAAAGCCTCTAGATTAAAGGAGTTCTTTATCTTTTGAATTTGGGAAAGTCAGTGAGAAAATGACATTGGCGGACTGGTATAAGGGGCAAGTGCTAAGAAAATGGAGGAAAATTTTCCACTGGATTTGCCAAATCACTTGCCCGCCTATAGGGGGAAATTACTGTAAGAAGAATGAGGAGTATCTTCAAATTTGATGATGATCGTTTCTGGGGCTATTTGGTGAAGATGCTTGGGGATGAGTATTTGAAGACCGATCTTTGTCCATGGAAAAATGATATCTCTTCAATCTTTCTACCGTGGGCATTGTAGTTGGGTAGAAGGGAGGAGGCTTTGAAGGCAATAAGACTATGCGTGTGTCTTGAATCGGCTGGAGGCATGATCCCCATTTTGGGGAAAGAGGATCTAGGAGTGGGAATTGGTGCAGGGGACGGCCCATAGAGCGTTGTGGAGGGTGCAACCAGAAAATTCCAACCCTTTCTGGTGTGGAGTTCTTCAAAACCTAAGGAGAAACTAATGGAGGAAGCACAAGGTGGATGTGAAGAATTGTTGGGCTATATGCAGTTGAAGGAGGATGAATTGGAACGCAAAGAAGAAGCAAGGAAAAGGAAAATGAAGAAAATGTAAAAGAAAAATGCAGTTGAAGGCCAAAATGTGGAGGGGGAGGGGGTTGGAGTGAAGCAGACCAGGAAGACCAAAAAAGGCAAGATTGACAAACGCGGAGGAATGTTTATTCTAAGTGAGACCAGGGAGGAAATAATGAAGATATGGAAGGATTGATCGACTACCAGGTGGCCCTACTACCTTCATTTGTTTAGTTTTTGTCGTATATAGGCCTTTGCCCAATTTTGTTAATGGAATGAGCTAGATTATCGTATGCAATGAGCATAGTTTTATATATTTCATGGAAGATGTGCCGAAATTTTACAAATGTATGAGCTTAGTTGATATTTTCATCTATTAGTGGTCTATATAGGCTCTATCTATGCCCAAGTGGCTTGTTGCAAAGAAGATTATGTAGTTCAGGTGATAGTAGGGAAGACCGACATAGTGGATATAAATTTGCTAATGCTCATAGTGGCAATTTTGAAAATTTGAATTATGATTTCAATAAAAATATCTAAATTACTGATAAAAAAAGGGGGTAGGGTACCCAACTATGCCTTCCTCCTCTCCTCGTATCATTTATTACAGTGTGTGTAGTGGATACCTAGGGTATGTGGGGTACTAGATAGGCTCTTGTGCCCCATAGGATCCTATGGCCCCTTTGTGGGGTACCACAATAAGGAGCCTACACTTGACTATGCATTACCTACTAAACCCTCTTACATATGTTTAAGTATGCAACACAAGCACCTAGGATCGAACAAAAAAGTGAAAACAACTTCCATAAGAAAGGGTAGCAAGAAAACAATTGCTATATTCCTCAAAAGAAAAAATACTATAATGATTGCAAGATCACATAATTGTAGAATGAATTACAATGGAGAGATCAATTGCATTTATAGAAAGCAATAGATCTAAAAATAGAAAAGCTAACTCAAACTAAATTATGCAAACTAGAAGTGCATGACATGCACAATGTGCAAACTAGAGCCTAAATAAAATTAGACTAAGTTAAATTTAGACTCACTAAGTGAACTTAAGCTAGAGCATGAATGTGAAAACATGTGCTTTAATTATGCATGAGAATATTCTCTATCACGTGCATAACTAATTAAAGCAACATATGCAATTGTGCCTAAAGAAACTAATATGCATGCTCTAACACCCCCCCCTTAAGTGAAACTTAGGGAGAGAAAAAAAACTCTATACATGAAATGCATGAATGAGTCCCGACAAAAAAGGCCTGATTAGGTACCCATGTACAATGAAAATATCTCAAAACAGAGAAAAAAGGAGAAAAACTATATGAGAAAAAATCCCTCTCCAAAAGTGAGAGATGCAACTACATGAAGTGCAGAAGAACCTCCTCTAGGATACAAGAAAAGTGTGGACACATGTCATAGTGCTGAATGATGAACCTCCTTTGAAACCAAGATGACGATCAAGATCAATCTGTATGGGTTCCCAAAAAAATACTACTCGAACAATGAGCAGATGAGATAAAAAGGTAAAACATCTTTTAGTCGAAGATACAGAAGCCAACAATCTACATGAGTGCCCCCAACAACACTACTCGAACAATCAGAAGATGGAAAACAAAGGAAAAACATATGTCAATGGAAGATACATAAGACAACCAATCTACATGAGTACCCCCAACGACACTACTCGAACAATGAGAAGATGACGAACAAAGGAAAAACATATGTCAGTTGAAGATGCAGATGGAACATGAATCGGTATGAGTGACCCAAATGATACTACTCAACCATGCAAGAAAAAAGTTCTTGTCGAAAATACAGGTGCCAATAGTCTCAAGAAATGATCAAATACAGAACCAAGGAAGCATTAGCACAAAAGATAGAAACCCCCCCCCCCCCCTAATGCTAACAAAGGTGAGGCTCGACAGTCCATTAAAACTTTGTGTCACTAAGAAGAAGATGAAGGCAAGGCCCATGTAGAAAGAGCTTGACCTTTTCCTGTCTGTGATGAAGAAGACAAAGGAGCTAAAATATGATGCTTCTTCATGACTGCCTCTAAAGCCTCCAGTTTCGTCCAAAACCTGTTAACCGAATGTCCTACCTTGCCACAAAAACTGCAAGGGTCACTTGACTTCTTCTGCTTTGTCTTGGAGGAAGACTCACTAGACTAAGAAGAAGGATAAGGAGATAGAGTGGAATTCACCATACTAAATAACTGCAAGAGAAAAACCCCACCATAAGATACACAAACCCTCCTACATCTGGATAGTCAGGAAATCTCAAAATAAATAATTTTGAGAACAATGTATACCTAATCAAAACTTTGAAAAAGAAAACCAAATATCTGTGTAGAGGATTTTGAGATCTTTCCAACAATGTGCGAAAGTCAGAAAATGGAGTCTATTTGCTCAAGTTATAGCTCTGGAAGCATAAAAAAACCCTAACTTTAGAGACCTGGTATGCAAAAATGGTACACAATGTGATCAAACCTCCACTAGATTTAGCTTTCCACTGGAATCAGCTTTCCGACGATATCTTTTTTTCTCAATTTCGAGCATGTATGACAAAGTTATAGGCAAAATACCAACAACTGCTCTTTATTGGATTGCTGGTCAAATTGGTTGACAAAAAACTTGGGCAAAAATTTGACGATTGCCGACTTGTCACAGAATATTCCAAAAATATTCCCAACTGCTAGAAAAAAAATTCCTCTTGTTGGTAAAAATCAAGTTGCCAGAATATTCTCCACTGCTAAATTTAGAGGATGATTGCTAATTTTAGTGATTGCATTGATTTTGGCAGTGTCGCTAACTTTGGTAGAGAAGACAAAGTCAAATGTTGATGTCATGCAACCTCTAGGTCTGTGCAGGTCTACACATGTACTTGTGTGCTAATTTTTTAAAAAAGGTTATTTCTTTCATATTTAATAAAGCTTTTTTTAAAACTTCAGAAAAAAAAATTTAGGAAGATCTTAATTAAAATATTAAAAGTTTAAAACCTGTGCTTATTTTTTTAATGCCCTATTTTTTTTGCTGACTCTGTGTGTGCTAAATGGGCGCGATGATGTCAGTGGTGGTACAAATCTGCATCGTAGTGTGTAACCCCCAAAAAACATCTAGAATTTTGAAGTTGTCCAAATTTGACAATTTGTTTTTATCAATTTAGGGGTTTTTAGATATTTTGAGCTTAATGGTGAACTCTATTTTGCGCCAAAGTGTCCAGATTTTTTAGCTACCTCCAAATTTCACCTTGTTTTTCATGCCCTCCACCAAAAAAGGATCCAAAAAATTAACTTCTTAGATTTTAATAAAACGACAGTCAATCTTAGGGTTTTGGTATGTTGCAAACACGATCGTGAAGTTCGTAAAGCTCCAAAAGCTAGGCAAAAATTACCCAAATCCAAATTTACACAAAAAAAGGCAAACTTGAAGAGCCTGCAACGCTCTTGAGAAAAGAAGCCCTCAAATCTTGAGAAGGGGTCTGTTGAATCTAAGCTCTGATACCATGTTGAATTTTGCAACACAAGCACCTAGGATCAAACATCAAATGAAAACACCTTCCACAAACAAGGGTAGCAAGAAAATAATTGCTATATTCCTCAAAAGCAAAAGGATTAAAATTTGCAAGATCACATAATTGCAGGGGTGAATTACAATAAAGAGGTCAATTTCTTTTATAGAAAGAAATAGATCTAAAAAAAATTAACTCAAACTAAAGCTAAGATATGCAGACTAGAAGTGCATGACATGCACAACGTGCAAACTAGAGCCTAACTAAAATTAGACTAAGCTAAATTTAGACTCACTAAGTGAACTTAAGCTAGAGGATGAATGTGCAAACATGTGCTTTAATTATGCATAATAATATGCATGAGAATATTCTCTAGCATGTGCATAATTAATTAAAGCAACATATGCAAGTGTGCCTAAAACAACTAATATGCATGCTTTAACAAGATATGTGTAACCTCCTTTAGATTTGGGGCATGGTCATAGCCCCCCATACAATAAGATTTATTTAAAAAGTATTTCAAATATTTTTTAATTAAAAAAGTTAACAATTCAAAGTGTGACCTCAAAGTCAGCATCTACACCTACAACTTGTTCTTGGTCTTTGTGCCAATGTTTCGACCCTTTGCCATATTTGGTGGCTATTTTAGTTGGCATATCAAATATAACATAAACTAAATATGGTTGGAAGTTTTTGAAAATCAATAAAGGATTTGAACTAACTAAAATTTCCTAATTTTTGTGGATTATTTGAACTGTACAACAAACCTTCAAAGTTTTTAGAGCACCAAATTTAACAGAATTCTTCCAAATTTGGCACAAATTTTTTTTTGACAAGCTTGAACCCTCTCCATTGGAGTTTTTCTTTTCGCACCTCAACTTTAAAATGCTATATCTTGGTCATTCAAAGGATTTTTTTAATGATTTTTTAATGGTAAAGTTGACACTCTACACATTGGTGTCATTATTTTTTTTCTTCTGAACCCATTTTAATTCTAAAATTTTATTATACTTTCAGTATTTGAATTTAGGACATTGTGAAACTATGGAAAACAACTCCAACATCGTAAACACACTATTTTATAAAGTGACATAATCATTTTTTTATTGGGGGATTCTTAATTGTGTGTGTGTACTACTTGATTGTGCTCTTCTTTTCCTACACATGGATCATTCTAAGGTTCCTTTACTAAAACCATATAACTATGTGATTTGGCATCAAAATGCATGGAAAGCTTTAATGCATCTTGGGCATATTACATATGCTGTAGAAAAAGTATTGAACCTACCATTGATAAAGAAAAGATAACACAGATACTTAAACAAACAAAAGCTCTTGGATCTCTTCATAGTTTTGTTTCTCTTCATCTTATGTTTCGGATTGAAAAATGTGAAATTTCACATGATGCTTGGGAAAAAGTTAAAAAATATTGTATGGTGCAACAAATAAAGTTAGAGGCTATCAATTTGATAATGATTTGATGAATCTTGATCAAAAAAACTTTGACAACATCCAAGGTTTCATAACTAAGGTTAGTGATTTAAGAGTAAAATATAAAGAATGTGGCATTGAGAAAAAAGACATTTAGTTTCTCTATAATGTACTAAATAAACATGGTTCTGAATATGCATCTTTTGTTTCTAGTTTTCACACTCATGGTTGCTAATTATGGGATCTACTTACATTAAGCCTTCATTTGTAAATTTTTCAGAGATGATACATGAACAATATAATCTTCTTTGTAGTGGTCTCATAAAGCCATCAAAGAATTAGGCCTTTGTTGGCTAGTCCGCCTAAGGGATAGAAAGATTGAGGAAAATATGAAAAGAAACAAGAGAACTTGAAGAAAAAGTCATCATCATCATCAGAGTCAGCTCTCACCGCCTGCGAGCACAGACTGATCATCACATTGACAGGGAGGATCGTATTTGCAGTTTATGCACATTGTCTGAGATTGAGACCGAGGCACATTTCATTTTTCACTGCCCTATATACTATGAGATCAGAGGGAGATTCTATTGCTTATTCAGAGATTGCAACTCCTTGACTTCTTTCTTTTGCTACTCTGACCAGAGGTGTCTGGCACTCTATTTACGAGAGACGGTTCAGCTCCGTGACCATACCCTGCAGCTTCTATTTCCCCAGAAGCTGGTCACCGAGCAGCTCATTACGAATTTCTTCTCGCCCTCACCCCGGCTCGGGGTGTGAAGCGGCCCTCATGTGCCTCCACCATCGGTCACTCCAGATATGTGAGACCTCGCAATGCTTCTACTCATCAGCGACAGACCACCAGCAGATCACAGCGACGAATCCATACCCTTATTCTTCCAGGTCACTATCCTTTTGTGTTGGATTTCTTTCCGCTCGAGAAGGACCCCTAGTCCTTTCCCTAGTGGTTCTTTGTTCTTTGCTTCTTCTTGTTTGGTTCCTTGTTCTTTTTGTTGTTCCCCCGACCACTGTTTGGTGGTCCGCTGGTTTCTTGCTTTTTGGTTGTTTGTTTCCTGTCCCATAGACCCTTGTTGGTCTTCCGTTGGACATTAATAAATTTATCTTATCTTATCTATCTTATCTAAAAGTTTTAAACTAAGGAGAAGGCTCAAAGATTCCAGAGCTTGCCTCATATGGCTTATACATAGTCTATGTACTCTTCTTTTGAGATTTGTGTTATGCCACCTATTCTAATAGGCAACAACACTTACATGAGTACAATTAGGAGATGTTCTATTTATATTGGCGATGACATCTTAAATGGTGTTTTATGTGCACCTCGTCTATCAAACAATCTTCTTTCCATCTATTAGATCGCCCATGGTAAAACATGGAACATTGTGGAGTTCCCACATCGCTAGAGTTCCATTTGAGACTTGCAAAGTAGAGAGATAATTTCTACTAGAATAGTTGATCATGCATCTCAGTTATAAACCTTTTCAGACTTTGCATCTAATGATGGTTATGATCATTTGGTTGTTCCTCACACTCCTAGTGCGAATTTTGATTTGAGAATTTTGGTTACATGAACTTGGGTATTCTCATATGTGATCCTATTCTTGAAACTTGAGTTCCTTCTCCTCCATCTACTATTTTTTTTAGGATACTGGTGCTACTACTTTCATGGTCACTTGTGATTTAGTGCAAAAGGATATACATCATCTTCCAGTACTAGTAACTTGGGATGACTACTTGGTAGACATTGTAGGTTTGTTTATAGAGTTGTATTTCAGACTTGGGTGGTTATATTCATGACATTCATCTTCTCTTTGATGAAGTTGATTCTTCTTCAATTATTTTGGTGGAACCTTTGGATCCTCTTGATCATTTTCCACATGATCATTCATCACTGTTTGGCATGAATGTAGATACTTTTGATCAACATTTACAAGTGGCACCTTTATCTTCAGAGGAGATGCTTGAATCTTTGAATCTTGTTCCACATACATAAGTACTGTGTTATGGATTGTCATCTTGATCAGTGTAGCATAGAACGCTTTGAAAGTGGCATATTTCAGCATTGACATGAATATAAATGAGCAATTTTCAAAGACTTCATACATTTTGCACTTTCTTCTTTCATATTCCTTTTAAAAATAGGAAGATGTTCTTCATACACCTTTGGTTTTTTCTTCTTAAGGGGGGGAACATTGTTCGACAATCGTGGTCCATCTTCACATCCAGTTTTGAGCATCAAGCATTGGCACAGTTGATTGTTTGAGGGAAGACTACATAGTCTTTCTTATCCTTTCTATTTTGGAGGGAAATTATTCCTTGCATGGGATCTTTTCTTGTATTGGGAAACATGTTTTCTTTTCTTTCTTTTGGGAAGGATTTTTGTCCCACCGTATGTTTTCCTTTTCTTTGTTTCCAAGAGATTTTTTTGTACATGGGTGCCAAACATGGCCTTGTAGATATGACCCATCTTTGTGTTTATCACCAACCTAAACTACATTTGAGGAGGTGTTAGTGTAGGTTTTTACTTTTCCTTATGTTAAAAAATACTTATTTTTCCTATGTAGATTATTAAGCTTGATTACATGTGTCATTCACACCCACCTTTGGCTAGTTGAGTCTCACAACCTATTTTGGGTCTATTTGCCACCTCCCATAAATGTTTGTGTGTCCTTATCTATATGACATAGATATGTATTTGACATTTACCAAGGTGGGAAAATGGAAGTTATTACACCTCTTAGATTTATTTGCCCTTATTTTATTATATAGACAACCCTCACCTCTCCATATGCTAAGTTCACAAGCTCACTTATTCATTAGTACTAGTTTAGTGCTAAGAGAATGTTGAATTTTGGTCATATCTAAATTCAATCTTACTTTCCTTCAGTCATTTTTATCTTGGGTGGCTTGACAGCTAAAAGTAATAGAAGTTACAATGATAAATAATACCTATTGTTTGCTCTCAGGGGTAAACTGGATTCAACAGATACATGTACAAGCAAAGTATATAACAGAGAAGTCTAACAACATTATATTCATTTATTCATCATCAAGTACAAAGGTCTTCCAATATATCATAATTTGTCTCCTTACGGAAAGGAGAATGTATACATATAGTGTCCGAAGGGATGCGAGGCGAACCATCACATCCGTGTAACTCCTTCGGACCGACTAACTGTCTAACTACCCATTTTTCCTATGTAGATTATTAAGCTTGCTTAGGTTATATTAGAATGGTTAGGATTAACACAAGTGTCATAATCCTAAGATTACATGTGTCACTCACACCCACCTTTGGCTAGTTGAGTCTCACACCCTATTTTGGGTCTATTTGCCACCTCCCATAAATGTTTGTGCCCTTATCTATATGACATAACTATGTATTTGACATTTACCAAGGTGGGAAAATGGAAGTTATTACACCTCTTGGATTTATTTGCCCTTATTTTATTATATAGACAACCCTCACCTCTCCATATGCTAAGTTCACAAGCTCACTTATTCATTAGTACTAGTTTAGTGCTAAGAGAATGTTGAATTTTGGTCATATCTAAAT
>MU224482.1:1281522-1319600 GCA_018584345.1 Thuja plicata | reverse complement strand
AGACAACCCTCACCTCTCCATATGCTAAGTTCACAAGCTCACTTATTCATTAGTACTAGTTTAGTGCTAAGAGAATGTTGAATTTTGGTCATATCTAAATTCAATCTTACTTTCCTTCAGTCATTTTGATCTTGGGTGGCTTGACAGCTAAAAGTAATAGAAGTTACAATGATAAATAATACCTATTGTTTGCCCTCAGGGGTAAATTGGATTCAACAGATACATGTACAAGAAAAGTATATAACAGAGAAGTCTAACAACATTATATTCATTTATTCATCATCAAGTACAAAGGTATTCCAATATATCATAATTTGTCTCCTTGCGGAAAGGAGAATGTATACATATAGTGTTTGAAGGGATGTGAGGTGAACCGTCACATCTGTGTAACTCCTTCGGACCGACTAACTGTCTAACTACCCATTTACCGGACAACATCATCCCCCACCCCCAAAAAAAAAAAAAAAAAAAGTCATCTCTTGACGATGACAACAAAATGGGAAATGATGACTAGACAAAACAACAAGGTCTCATCAAGAACTAAGAACTAGATGGGGGCTGAGAAGGCATCCCTGGGAAAGAAGTTGATCCTCTTGACTTCTCAAGCTACTTGCGAAGGGTATACACCTGGTCTGCCCGGGCCTTCAGCTGGTGCTTAACCCGTAGCTCATTCTCCAAGGAAGATTTCACCATCCCTGTTGTCTTCAGGAGTTCCTTCTGCTTGGCTTCTCCGAAGCCCGCGCCTTATCCCGCTCATGGGCCATACGGTCTCGATCCTCCGTGAGTGAGGAAAGTTGTTGAGTAAGGATAGCCTTCTCAGCTGCAAACTGAGTCTCCCTTTCCACTTGTGCTGCCTGCTGGGCCTCCAAATGAGTCTCCAAAGTGTGTATCTCGTCGTTCAAGGACACCTCTAGAGTGATCCAATGCTTCCATTGTTCATTTATAGCCTGCTCCAAATCAACCAAGCGAGTGGTCAACTCATGCTTGGCCTTAGTCGTGATCTCATGCTCATCGGTAGAGGCGGCTTCAATTCGCCGCAGAGATTAGAGCAGCTCCCGAAAATCCCTCTCCAAATCTGTCACCGAGGCTGCTACCTAACTCTCTATGACAGCATCTGCCACCTTCCAGGCCTCCCGCATAGCCTGTCTCGGAAGTAGGCCAATCTCCTGTGAACACCTATCAAACTCGACATAACAGTCCCTGCGCATGAAGGTAAGGAGGCGCTGCAAGTCCGTGGCTACATCCTCGAGAGCCTGCAACTGTGCTCTGGCCACCATCTCCTTACCCTGTAACGCTACATCTGTCCAGAATTCTATGTCTTCCCGGCTCCGAGTCTGGCGAATCCGAGGTCCTACCTCACTAGCCTCGCTATCCCCAATCTCCTTCGCCTACTACTCTGTCGAAGACAACACTATAGGGACCTCTGTCTGTGCCTCTAGGTTGTTCCCGGTCGGGGAACTGACTGCCTCGGTCTCAACTATCTCAATCGGACGAGGGGAAAACTTCACAGGTTCCTCTTCTACTGGTGCAAGCTCAAACATGGTGAGTCACTTCTTCATTTCCACCTGTCGTGCCTCCTCTAGTTGTTCCTCTGCACTCGGCCCGCTCTCCTCTGGGGCTCCATCTCGACCGGATCACATGGCTCCATGACCACGACTGCAATCTCCCGAGGTGCAACTAGACTCAAAACCACTGGGGCCCTTGGTTTGCCTGAATGTCGGACTGGGAACTGTAGTAAGCATGGCAGCGGTCGTGGCTGGGGTGTATTGGATAGCCACAAGTTGTGGTGGAGTGAACAAGACAGCTCGTGGTGTGGACTCCACCGTTAACTCCATACAGTTGTGGTTGCTAGTCTCTGACGGACTATTGTCAGATGATGTAGGCTCGCGGCCACTGCTGATGTCTTCTGACTCTATTTCATGTCGTCTCTTTCGTTGCCTGGATGGTACCTCACCGATATCCAAGTGTCTCCAACAAAAATAAAAGGCTCGTCTGTAGATAGAATGCTCTTCAGCCTCAACACCAACTTCTCCTCCGGAATCTGCAGCCGCGTGGCTTCCAGGAATAGCCCGATGGCATGATGTGGCATGTAAAAAGTACGGTGTTGCAAGGTCATGAATTCATACATCTTGTGAGCCATTAATGTTGCCCAGTCGTAAACTATGCCATTCAGAATACCACACATCAATAGAGTCTGTGTAATGGTGATGTTGGAGGCTCTGTTGGCACCGGTGAGCCGACTTCTAATGACATCCATAATGCAGCGCCAGTGCCCTTTGGCGATCTCAGCCCTCTTCAATCCTCTGCCTAAAGTTGTTTTTGCTAGGGCTTCCACTTCATTAGGGGTAACATTTCCTACAACCCTTCATACCCAATTTCCTTAACCTCTTGCCTCGTTTTCTTGGGCTTGGTGTCAATCTTCTGCCCCCTCTTTCCTAGAAATCTAAAAACCCGGCTGAAATCAGCGGCATGGAATGAAACTGTAAGATTATGTCCCAAGTAGCAGAACGTGCTGGTACGTGAAAATGTATCAAATGATTCTATCATTTGGCACAACTAGGGTTCAAAATCTTTAATACAAAACAAGGGCATTAAAATAGCCCTATGAACCTCTGTGTGTCTGAGACCCTTCTTCACCGGGTCGTCCTCGGGTGTCTCATGCCACCGTCTTCTGCATTTCAGGCCATTCAAGCCCTCGAATGTGACCGTGTGTGCAGTCACTGCCTCCTTCCAGTCTGCCTTCGAACTCCCAACATCCATGGCGCTTGAAACCTTCACTCCCAATGGCAATACCTTAGCTTTTTTTCTCATGCTCTCCAACTATTTTCTCCAACTTCGTTTGCCAGCAGAATCCATAACGATTTCTTTTGCTTGCTTTGAATGAAAATATAACCGTTTATCTTTCCCTAACTACCTGGAGGAGTGTACGACACTTAGTTTACTTTCTATTCTTTGAAATGAGTGGAGTCGTATGGGATTTAATACTCCAGTCCATACGTGTGTACGATCATGCTCACCTTTAATTTCACTGCTTTCTCCTACCGTACGGCTACCTTGTTTCTAGTCTCTAGCGCATTACAATCGTACGGTCTTCGGTTCCATGTGCTAAAAGCATTGTACAGCCACGCCTTTATTGTTCTGAATGTCGCATTGTACGGCTTGGCATTCCTATTTTTACTATCGCACAGCCCTAATGGCTATCACTTACGCAAGTCTCCAACCCGTACGGATCTATACGACAACTGTTGTGCGACTGGTATTTATGTTTCTCACCCTACAACCTTTTAATGTCCTCCAAGAATCTTCGTACAACCGTACAATGTTCTTCTTCCGAGCATGTCGTGTCGTACGGCCAGACCCTTCCAATCTCTTACCTCGACGTACGGAAGCTAAATATTTCTGTGTTTTTTTCAAAAAATGAACCGTACGACCCTTGCCCTTTGCTTTATTGTTGGTCTATACGTCCATACGATAATTTCCTTTTGTGCTTGATCGCTTTCCGTACGGCCTTTTTAAACCGATTCCCTCGCATTTTTTTTCACTTTTTCGTCTGTACAGTCGTACGGAGCCATATGGCATCATGCTGTACAGTATCGTACGGAATTTTTCTTCTTGTTTTTCTTTTAAATTTTAATTGAATTTTTTTTTTTTTAAATTATAATTATCCTCCGAAGGCATCCTGGGATTTCTGTCTGATCATTCATGATAAATTTTCAACTTAGATCCATTGACCGTGTCCGGAAGCTCCGTACCGTCGAGCGCCCACAACTTAATTGCTTTGTTGCTCTTGACTTC
The DNA here is from genome assembly GCA_018584345.1 of Thuja plicata. NCBI lineage: Eukaryota > Viridiplantae > Streptophyta > Pinopsida > Cupressales > Cupressaceae > Thuja > Thuja plicata. The sequence continues at coordinate 1,315,805 of MU224482.1, read as the reverse complement.
CCGGACCTTATAGGGACCCAACCATTTCACCTTGAATTTTCCGGGCTTAATCTCATTTCACTCGTTGTACTTAAGAACAAGTTGACCCGGTGTGAACCTTGCCCGATGGATGTGCTTATCATGCCAATGCTTTCTTCGTTGTTTAGCGACGTTGGCTGCCCATTGTGCTAGCATCCTTTGTTCCTCCAATTTATTTAGGGCGTATAGACGTTCCCGAAGACTGTCTGTGTCACCAAGTTTGTTGTCAATAGCTACGCGGAGACTTGGCACCATAAATTCCATTGGAACAACAACCTCCTGGTCGTACATCAGTCGAAAGGGTGTTTGGCCCATGGTAACCTTGTAGGTGGTGCGGCAGGCCCACAAGACCGAGGGTAACTTCTCCTCCTAGTCTTCCTTCTCCACACCACACGATTTGTAAGTTACAGAGACCAAGATCTTGTTTGTGGCCTCAGCTTGGTCGTTCGCTCTCAGATAGTATGGGCTGGATAGAGAATGAGAAATCTTAAATTCTGTCGTGAGGAGCTTTACTACGTGATTCACGAAGTGACCTCCCCTGCCACTTGTCATCTGAAGTGGAATGTCGTACCGAGTGATGATTTGTTCATAAATGAGTCGTGTTGTACTCACAGTCGTGTTGTCAGGTAAGGCACGTGCTTCCACCCATTTTGTTAGGTATTCCATAGCCACCACTATATATCTGCATCATCGTGGTCAACTGACTTTCAAAGCTCCCACAAAGTCCAATACCCATCTCTCAAATAATTCATGCGCAGCTGAGGGGTTTAAGGGCATGAAATCCCTCTTAAGTGATTTTTCGACCCACTGGCACGTCTCACAGCTAACGACCCACTCCCTGACGTCGTTGTACGTCGGCCACCACAATCCGGCCAGTAGTACCTTCCTAGCTATTGTATCAGACCCCATGTGTCCTCCCACCGGACCCTCATGTGCTTCCCTCAGAATACTTGTAACGGCGCCAGAATGTTGTTAGACTCCTTTGTAAAGGTATTCCAACATGTCCTTACTGAAGAGAGAAATGCATACATATAGTGTTCGAAGGGATGTGAGGCAAACTGTCGCACCCGTGTAACTCCTTCGAACGGACTAACCGTCTAACTACCCATTTACCAGACAACATCATCCCCCCCAAAAAGAAAGTTATCTTCGGCGACTCACAACAAAAGGGAGAGGAAACACTTGTCATACAATAAGAATATCACTGAGAAGAAGGGGCGGAGGGGTGTCCCTGAAGAAGCTGAAGTGCCGCCTTCACCAACAATGTTGTTGCGAGTAGTTCTTTTTTCGTCACATCACATTCCTCCCGTGCCTGCACCAAACTTGTCTCCAAAACACGCTTTTCAGTTGTAGCCTCCACTAACTCTTGTTAAAACAATACTGTCTCCTTAGCCAATCTAACCTCGATAGCCACCCGTGTTGCCTTCTTCGCTTCCAACTCCTTCGTACGCTGAGCCAAGTGTCGCTCTACTGCCTCCAACCGGGTGGTTATCTCCTCCCGAGCTCTCTATGCATCCACCAAGGCAGCCTCACTCTAGCCGAGACATACTTTGAGTACCTCAAAGCGTAGTACCCCTCTCGAAAGGCTGGCTTCAATGCTCTCTCCACCATTGGTGTGCGGACAATCCATGCCTGCTCCAGGTCTCATCAACTGGTCACACTCCCTAAAGGTTGATAACTGAACTGAACAATTGCCTCGTGTCGTACGATTTCTTGTTCTTGCAAGGTCGTCGTTCTTGCAATGCCTTCCCTCAAACTCTATTGGTTCGCAACCTCCAAGTCTGTCGCAACAATGATGTAAGGTCATAGGAATAGTCTTTGTGTAAACCTGCAAACTACTACTTCACCATACACAATTTCCTTTCATTGCATGGCCCATGAGATGAATTTGGCATTTAAAATTGTAAGCACATTTGATTCAATAGGTAAAGTTAAAAATCTAGTTTGCAAACTCTACTTGTAATTTTGTCGAAGTCTCGAAGGGTTTGCAAATTTTTAAATTTTTGCTAAGGGAATAACTAGTGGAAACAAGCTTCTTAAGGATGTTGATACTAGATGGATCTCATTGCATGGACCGGTGCAAAGAGGTTTCTCAAAATATCAACTCCCTGATTAGACTAATGTACAAACATCAAAACTTAGTAATCAAAGCTCCTAAGATTTTACACAAGTCAAGTGATGTAGAGACACTCTTAACATTGTTTGGTATTCCCCCCTGTTTGATGAAATGAACATGCTTGTGAAAAAACTCAAGAAAGAACTATGTATATTCAAGAATGTACTTATTAATGTAGAATGAAAATCATGACCCTCGATAATCTATGTCTATTAGAGAAACCATTTGTAAGTCCAAAATCAAGTAGTTAGCATATGATGACAAATGTGCACAATCTTAATATTTTAGTCTAGTATTTCAAAAACAGAGTTGTGGCTTTGTACATCTATATGAGATACCAATGTACCATTGTACTACCGTCATTGATGGGTGCTCAACCAAACTGAGAGAGGTGACTATTGCAAGGGAGGCTTTTAGTGACATTGTAGATTATGCCTAAACTACTTTAAAGAGTAATACAAGAAATATTTCATCAAAGATTATATCTTGATACCATCGAGATGAAATATTAAAAGCCATGTCTGTTATGTATTCTAATTATCAGGTTACGTGTGATCCAAAATATTTTCATAAGAGGATAAAGACTTGCTATATCATTTTTATGTAGCTTCCAAATTCAAAATCAATGAAAAGGAAGTAGAAAGAATTATAAATAAATTTAAGCTTACAAAGCAATTAACTTGTGTTGGAACAAAAATGAAATTAGAAGAGACTAAGGTCTTTAAGAACCCTTCTAGTTGGATCAATAAAAAACTTTGGAGGACCTTAAGTTAGAGCAAATTATTGTGTGATTCAATCTCAAAATACTTCAAACTTGTTGAGCTATGTCAAACTATGATATTAGGATTTGTGGAGGATGAGAGAGCTCTTAGTGCATTGGGGGTTTTACAACAAAGACAAGAATTTGGAAAGTTGTTTGAGGATGAATACTAGGCACTAACAATTTGGAGTTCCATATGTGAGAGGAGAGGGTTATGCATCACGCTGAAGCATGGTAGTAGTGGAGCAAATGACAATGATAAAATGAATAACACAAGTAGTTGTAGTGTTGATATAAATTTAAGCTAATGCACATAGAGCAAAGACAATAAAGAACAAAAAATGAAAACGACAATGCGCGGTCTCATAGTCAGAGTGAGGAGATGAATTGGCATTAAATTGGGTAATTAACATTTAGCATCTTCCAGATATTTATAATTATTATTGTATTTCATTAATCCTATTATAAAATCCAAACTATCATTGATAGTATTTTACTATCAATAAAGTTGACATGCAATTGCATTTTTCAAATTTTCATTTATAAATTTACTATTAACATGCTACCGATATCGTTAACTCCTCCCCTCCCTTCCTAATTCAATTACTGAACTGTTCCATGATTCACTATAGAGTTTAAATTGTAAATATTGTCTTCAAATTTGATTTATTAAACATGATTTTTTTTTGTTTATAAATATTAATAAACATATTATTAATAATTTCAGATTGTTATTGTGTGATACTAATTTGCATACATCGCCACAAAATCACACTAATTCCCTATTTTCATTTCACATCTTGGTTACTATATGAGAAGTTAGAATACAAAATTCAAATAAGCGTGAATAAGTTAAAACAATATAGTAGCATTGTAATTTTCCCGTAGTCTTGACAAGTAAAGCCTAATATTGCGGTCCCCATGGTCCAGTCTCGACTATTATCAATTGCCAACACTCCTTGTTGTGTAGCACAACGTCTTTATATTGTTAGTTCCTTAGAGATGCCCCACCTACAAAATGCACAATCGTAAAGGCAGATGAGAAGAAGCTGCAGTATAGCCACTCATAAGTTGTTACTAGGGAAACAGTTTTTTATCTTCAAAATCCATCAGATACACTGATGTTGACTGGAATCCAGTCTACAGCCCCTACACACCATATTGGCCATTCCCTAACCTTGAATTTCAGATAATTTAATTTTTTTATCCTGGCTTAAATCAATAAGCTACACTGACATTGACCTCAAATCAATCTTACTGTATTAACGTTCTACTCGCTATTACTAAAGCCCCTCTGCTCATTTCAATGCCACTTCTAAGAAAACAATTTGAAAGCCAAACCTATGCTAAGAGGCCACCAAACTTGTGGTTTGAAATTTGTAGCTCAAGTAATTTGGGAGAAATCTCAAACAAGTGTCCTCCAAGGCAGAGGTGTAGAGCAGGGACAGAGGCATCAATAACAGAGACGTGGACTGTTGTATATGAAACCCATTACACACCATTTAACTGAAAATAGTCCTGATGAGACACCAGATAAACGTCAGCTGTTAAGAAGGTATATGTGACGCATATAAACTAGAGAGAGAGATGTGTAAATCCACCTACAAATATTTGACAGACATTTTTTAATAGTTCCTCAGAAGGAAACCCAAATAAAAGGAGGCAAGGTGTTTGTTGAGCATCCCCACTAAAATGTATTTAGTAGAAGTCTTCCATTTGTCTTTTACTCTGACGATTGTGTTATGCTTCCTTTCCTTATTTCTTAAAAAAAAAGAACTAGTACAAATGTTTATACATGTAACTATAATTCATAATTGTAGATGAAGCAGAAGCTGCAATACCTCAACTTGTCATTTGTTTCTCATGAATCAGTTCTCCCATCCCAAATTTTCCGCTTTAGTTGCTAACTTTCCCTCAGCTTATTTATATTTTCTGATCCTGTAATGAATAAGCTACATTAATATTGGTCTGGAATCTATCTGGCATTCATACCCTGCTCTCAGCCTTGCATGTCCCAACCAAAAACTCTTCTGGAATTATTAATTTACTTAAAAGGCATTGAAAGAATTGATGTAGGAAATTATTCTAGCATAAAGCAACAAAATAAGTAATCAGTTGCCAGAAATTAAAGACAGAAAACCTGCATTTTAGGTTGGCTCCCATCTAATTTTTCTCGCAGAAAATTGTTTTGGATTTGGCTATAAAATAAAGGCCTAAAATCAGTGTATAAAATCAAATACATTTCAGCAAACATATTTTGCAAATAAGCAAGACAGTGAGCCATCATGGAGACACGTATTCAAAATTATTCGTGCCATTCCACGATCACAAATGCCGTTGACACTAGAAAAGAATGTAAGTGTTGCCTAAGACATTTGGAGTTAACAAGATAAACTTCGTCATGATAATAATGCATCTTTAATGCAATATCAAAAAACATTACAACAAGGAACAAATATTAATTGAATATCTGCATTTCCTTTCTAAATTTTCACAACATAACAACATATTGGATATTGATCCGCGCAAAATTGTGCACATTAGCTGTTGGATTCCTCATTAGGTAAACTCTCATTTTTTCTTGAGTTTGATCAGCTTCCGTGTGATAAAGATACAAACAGGCTACAGCAAAGATCTTAATCAAATCATATGTGCTTGAAGGTGTGGAATTGGTTTGGATGCTTACGCTTCTTTTGCTGCATTCGCCAGAAACATGCAACTGCTCCAAATCCACAGCTGGCAATGGCAATTGCAACAGCAGCACCAATAGGTACTGCTACGGCATTACTAGGAGTTATGTCCTCGCCAAGATTCGGTTGCTGTTTAGAGTTTGCAGTTTGATCATTATCTGTTAAAGGAAATTTAATGTTCCGGCCATAAAAATCAAGAAGAAAATGGTACACTGCTGTATTATTCCAATTAACATCAACATGTGTGTTATTATATTTCTTGCTAGAGATCCAACATGATGCACAGAGCTGCTTTGGCGGCCATATCATCTTTGGAAATTTTGGATCACCGGTTCCTAGAGAAGCTTCTTCAACCATTAACCTCTGATTAACCTGAAAAATAGTAATGAACACATATTAACCTTAAATCAAGCAATCTGGATAGAAAATAAAGTGCATAGCCCACAGAACAGTAAGCTCGTGCAATTAATCAAGCTGCCACTTATCAATGGTATAAATATGCCAAACAATCACCTCATTGTGTGCACGCCAAAGCCAAAGAACAAATTCATTGCGAGATTTCAAAGGTTCTCGAACCCTGATATTTCATTACCATCCAGTAACAGAATACTTGGTATTAGCACGCATTCTTAATATCTACAGAAAACAGAGAACAAAATCATGCAACAGTAATTTCATCAAACCTGGAACACATCTCAGAGAAATGTTGGCGACACTCCTCACAGATGAAAAAATTATGAACAAGGTCGCATATTGCAGTAAAAGTAGCCATACTCTCACCATCTTCAATCCTTACTGACAAAGAATGGAAAAGAAGCCAGAGGCCACAACTGCAGAATCCAATGATGTATTATAAGTGTAAAGCAACAATACTATTCTTCTACTACATAGAATCATTACTGCTCTACAAACTGACCTACTTGCACATGATATAATTAGATCCTAAAGAATAATCATGATTCACTTAATTGAGATGATCAGTTGTACTTTTTAGTTTCTAACCAAAGATAGCTTAAGACTCTTCTGGACTTTTCCCACCTTGGATTTCTCTAGGGTGAGCAATCTCTCCCTTCTTGTGTGTTTGAGTTATTTACTTGCTTTATCTCATTCTAAGCAACTACTTTTCCTAGGAGTCAAGACAGTTAAATGAAATGATCAGAACCTTAAAACAAACCAACCCTAAAAAATTTTAAAGATTCTTACCCTAAACAAATGTGCCCCTACACCAATACCAATGCATTTGCCCTAGGTCAGTAAACCAGCATCCCACCTTGGGACCACCACAATTGTTTCTACAAAAGTATCAATCCTATAACTTCCATTCCTCAGTACATTTTCTAACTTGCACACAAGCCCATTTTCTACTTCATCAGTTTTTTATTATATTTGGGTTTTAATTTCCAGATTTTTTCTCACTTGCATGCAATTTCCTTCATTAATTTACATTAGGTTTTCATAGCATATCACCATTTGTCTGGTTTTGTCCCTTCCATACACCTAGACTCAGTGGATCTGGTATCTATGATACAACTGTCAAATCTGAACATTTGAGCAAATTTTGGGGTAAGAGATGGAACTAGCACCCTACAATAGCACCGACACATGATCCATTGATCTATATCAGAATTCTAAATGTTTCTCAGAACTGTGTCAACCACCCCCAAGTTCATCTGTACTCTGTAGCTTCCAATTTATATACCTAGTCTTAGTCTGAAATTGCTTGTTCTTATTTCCAAAACTTTTTTGCCATACCCAACTCCCGTGTCACCAAATTTGATCAGATTTAGGTCCATTAACACACCTTTATTTTCTTTTGCATTATCTAATTTATCACACAATTTAATAAAGAAAAGAAAATGTAACTTTTACAATCTTTCCTCATTTTAAGGCATTTTGTTTTTGGCAATTTGATCTTTATTAGAGGGGATTTTGTAGACCTTACGGACGCACATAACTCTCCAAAATTCCAAATCTGGAATGGTTTCCATCCAAAGTGTCAGCGAACACCTCGAAATTATAGCACACTGAGCAGAGAAATGGTGTGCTTTCTTGCACAAGATTTGGCTTTAATTCTGCAAGCTAAGCTTAAGTTGTTTCAAAAGGATGTAAATTCTTTGCATATTGTTGCACAATGTTAGGTGCCTTTTCTCTTTGTTCACATAGAATGAGATTTTCCTCATAATCATAATGCTTGACTAACATAAATCATTTTTTCCCTGAAGCAATATAATATGCATTTCTACAAAAAGAAACATGTGACTTACACTTTAGAAAATGAGGCAAGTTCATTTGCCAAATCCCTGAGCATTAGAATATATATATATATATATATATATATATATATATATATAACACACTTGACTTGTTTTCTTATTGGAATCAGTTGACTCAAGTGCCCTCTTCGAATACTAAACTATCCCTTTTTACAGCCTCCTTTTGGAAAACGTAATATAGTTCTATATGTCTTCAAAAACAACATAGTAAACAAATTACTGCTAGACCCCTTACAAAAGTAAACAATGAGATGACACCATTAGAAGAGCATTTTGAGAGTTGACACGCTAAATACCTTAATTGAGTTAGATCCTTCAGCAATGCATCTACTTGAGGCGAGATCCTCTTTGAGATTTCTTTCCTTCATGTGCATCTTTTAAGCCTCACAGCTTCTCTCGTCTCTGAATATTTCCATACATGCTCTTCTTAAGACAATGTTTACTTGCTTTGCAAATCACTTTTTGCCACTTCTTAATTTGACAACTATCGCTCAGACTGCCTACTCGAGCATACCCTGAAACTCATATTTTATGACAACAATAGCGAAGTGGCATGCAATCACCACTGGTGAGCATTGTTTTCCCATGAAAAATGTCTCATAGAATCTTCCAAGCACCAACGCAAGCTAGTAGATTCCTTCTCAGAAGGCACGAAAGAGAAGTGAATTCCCTCATTCCAATCCCCATCATGCACAACGGTTACGCCTTCTTTTACCCGTTCATTGAGATTACCCAAAATAGGAATGGCTCTCTGACATTTCCTAGCCATTCTCAAAACTTGATGGCTAACATTGTTTATTGCCATTGCTTAACCTAACTTTGATACCATGTTAATGTTTTAGACCAGGAATGAAAAATAAGCAGCAAAAACATCAGAAAAGAAACAATAAGACACAGTATTTATCCTAGGAAAACCCTCCAGCCTGAAGGAAAAAACCCAGCCACACTCAAAGTAGATCCTTTATTGATAAATCAAGAGATTCGATACAAAGCTTCACAAGCTTAGACAGAAGAATGACTTCTTCACCAATACTGTTATCACATAACAAACACTAGTAGAATGTCCTTAAATAAGTCTTATTCGGCTTTTTACCTATATCATATTTTGTCTTTTAGTAGTAATCATTACCTTGCTTGATAAAAGCTTTTTCTTGCATATTAGAGAAGACAAATTCTGTCTTATATGAGGAGTGTTTTTGTCTTATTAAATATTTGTCTTATTCAGCTTTTGTCCTATATTATATTGTCTTATTCAATCTTTGTTTTATTCTGTTTTTAACCTATTGTGTTTTATGTCTTACTCACTATGAATTACTGTTTTATATTAATTACTCTTTCCTTCACTTTAATGACTGTTCTTGGGTGTTTTAATCAATTCAAACATGGTGCGATTAATTATAATTTATTATTTGACTTGGGCACCACCTTATGCATGTAATTGCTGCTCTATATATTTATATTTACTTGACGCCAATTTGATTTCTATCTCTAACTAAAACTTGAACAATTAATATAGATTTGAGAATTAGCTAACTTTCAAATATCTGAATTTTATTATTATAAATGTGACCTTGACATTCTTTGCCATTTCTAAAGTGCATTCAACTTCTGTAATTATCAAGTGATAAATATACGAATGTGACTCAACTTCTAATGTGCAAAGGCTCAATCAATTCTTCACTTTCTCAAACAAATTTCTGTCCTTTTTGGTCCATGCTAGTTGCCATATCTTGAATGAAGTCGGCCAACTTTGTATACAGCATTTGTATCAAAAACTTGCATAAACTTTCCTTGCAAAGTGATGTGATCTGCTTTAGATATAAATAGAGATTAGTGGTTTTTGGCCTTAATAACAGTACCATTACTTGCACCGTCACACTCATCTATATGCTTTTCATTCTCCTATAGTGCTTCTAAGATCTTGTAATACTTGTTCATTGCTATCATGATATTCACTTGAGCGGAGAGCATGTGTCACACTCTTAATATGGATATGCAAGATCACACATTGGATATAACATAAATAGTAATGCCTATACATAACATGTCATCCATAATCGTGACATTAATTGTCGTTTGACTTTAATGATAATAATCTTCTCACCTTTGAAATCAATGACAATATCACCTCTCACCTTTGACATCAATGACAACTACCAAGATATTTGAGGCAAATTCTTGGCATATGTTGTCATTGCTACCTCCAAAAATGGTATCATCCGCATAGACCAAAACAATCAACAAATCTTCTCCTTCATTCTCGATATAAAGATTGCTATCCCCAATTCCCCTTTTGAAGCCTTGCTCTTGAAGGTACTTGTCTAGCCTTGATTACCAAGCCCTCGAAGGCTTGCTTTAGTCCATAAAATGCATTCTTTAGCCTCCAAACATAGTCCTCATTCTATGATTGGAGAAATCCTTTTGGTTGTTCAATGTATACTTCTTCCTCCTAGTTTCCATTTAGGAAGGCTGATTTCACATCCATCTGGTAGATTTTAAAGTTCTTAAAACTGGCAAGGGCTAAAAACATCCTTATTGCCTCCATATGAGCGACAAGGGAAAAAGTCTCTTCAAAAGTCTCTTCAAAGTCTCTTCAAGCATATCCTTTGTATACAAGTCTTGCTTTGTTCCTTACGACTTGGCCATCCTCATTCAGTTTGTTTCTAAGAATGTAATGTCCCGGATTTGGATATTAAATTAATAATATTAATTGTTTAAATATTAGTAATTATATACTAATATTAAATAGTTAATAATTAATATGTAATTATTAGTTACAGTTTCGAAGCAGTTATATCATGGGATTCATTTCCCTTATAATGGCATAGTCAAGAGGGTGAAGGCATGCTTGAATATATTGGTGAAAGCGAATGCGAATGTGGACAGAAGTATTCCCTTCGTCGGATAGATATCTGGCCTAGTGGAGTTGAAGAGAGAATTAAGACGTAGAAGCGGGAAGAGCAGGCTGCACTTGAGACAAAACCTGCGACTTGTCAGTATATGTTCTCTGGCTTAGAAACTCAACGTTTCAAGAATCGCGACCAGCTTGGACGTGGAACTTACACTTGGTGGACACGGCTTCCAGCGTGAAGGCATTTGGTCTGGGCTCCTTTGGGAGGTGACTGGTGGTTCACTACTTCAATCCGCGTCATTCTTTGTAATTGGCGATACACTTCCTCTACCCACGTTGGTTCTAGACTACGGCGGTGAAAGGTTATAATTATTTTGTTGTATACGACGGCTTCATTTGGCATGTTGCAGCGTACATGAGATATTTGGCTAGTCTTCCATCGTGTCTATCCTATCTAAGACACGACAAGCGGTTAATTGGAGGAAGTCAATGGAGCGGGTGATAACGAGTCGGGACCTTCAATATTTTTAGAAATTGCTGGCGACAACAAGTCTGAAAGAGGAATACAGTACAAACGTCACGAAGTCTTGTTTATTCACAGCGGTTTGTACAAGTGCACACCTTAATATAATATTCTAAATTAATATTTTTGTGATAGACACGATTCTGTAAATTTGGGAATGTGCAATGACTTGTTTTTATTAAATGAATCGTAAATAAATATCTGAGATAACAAAGGAAATCAGAATATTTGGAGTAATCCTTAAAATGATAGTGTCTTAGAGAATTGGGAATTTTACAAAGAACCTATTTAGTTCTTGTGATATTCTCGTTCTTAGGTCTTGGGACAAGTTCCCAAGTTTCATTCTTCTCAATTTGATCCAATTCCTCTTCCATAGCCTTTATCCAAATCTTGTCTTCACTTGCTTTTGTAAACTCTTTTGGTTCTATTTTGGAGAGATGCACACATTTGCATGTTTTGATATACTAGTAAATCTCCTCCTTGTCTGAATCTTTGTATCTTTGTCCCCAAGGATCAAGTCTTCTAGATGATTCTTCTAGACATATTGCAATGGGGTCTTGAATGGTGCTCTTGGTGATGTCTTTGGGTCCCTAGATAGTTCCCAAGCTTAATTCTTCTCGATTTGATCCAATTCCTCTTCCATACCCTTTATCCAATGCTTGTCTTCACTTGCTTCTGTAAATTTCTTTGGTTCTATTTTGGATAGAAGCACAAAATTGCATGTCCTAATATGTTGGTAAATCTCCCCCTTGGCTAAAGCTTTGTAGCTTTGTCCCCAAGGATCAAGTCTTCTAGATGATTCTTCTGGACAAATTCGGAAGGGGTCTTGAATGGTGCTCTTGGTGATGTCTTTGGGTCCCTTTGCTCAACTATCTCTTTCTCAATTTCTTCCTCTATTTCCTCTTCTTTGCAAACTTTCTCATTTTGAGGAACATCTTGAGCTTTTTCTTCGTAGTGTCTTCATCAACTTTCACATTTGCACTTTCAACAACCTTGTGCAACCTCTTGTTATAGTATTTGTATGCTTTGCTTCTTGTGGAGTAGCCATGGAATATTCCTTCATCAACTCTAGAATCAGACTTTCTTAAATATTCATCTCTCCTTATGTAACATGTGCTTCCAAACACTTTGAAATACTTCACTGTTACAAACCTTCCCTTCCATGACCCATATGGTGTTTAACTATCATTTACTCTGATTTATGCATGATTCAAGATATAGTGATCGTATGAACCACATCTATCCAAGAAGTGTCAAATAACTTCGACTCATTTAACATGACCCTAGCCATTTCTTGAGCTGCTTTGTTCTTCCTTTCCACAACTCCATTTGTTTTAAAGTTCTTGCAGTTGAGAATTGTCTTCTCATCCCATGCTTTTCACAAAAGTCCTCAATCATTGGAAGTGAATTCTCCTCCTCTATCTAATCTAAGACATTTTGTCTTCAAACCTGATTCATTCCCCACGAAGGCTTTGAAAGCCTTAACTTGTCAAAAGCTTCAAATTTTCTTTTAAAATGTGACCCAAGTCATTCTAGAGTAATCGTCAATTAATAACATAGAGTATCTTTCTCCTTGTAGGCTTCTTGTTCTAGTAGGACCACAAAGATTTGTATGTACAAGCTCCAACGATTTTGAAGCAAAGTGTTTCTTTGATTTAAAACTCACTCTAGTCTACTTCCCAAGTTTACATTGCTTACAGTTGATGTTTACGGGCTTTGAAATCCTTGGCATATCTCTCAATGCTTCCTTATGGCTAATCTTGACAAGATGGTCAAAGTTTAGGTGCCTCATTCTCTTATGCCATAACCAGCTCTCGTCTTCTTGCCCCATGTAATATTTTTGGCTTTTCCATAGTCTGGACTAAGTGTCCCTTTTCCTTTTATATTTCTCTTAGTATTCTCTCCAAATTACATTGTCCCTTTATATTTTAGAGTAAGAAATTTACTTTTGTCACCTATTATGTGCGTTGAACAAGCACAATCAACATACTATCTAACTCCTTTGTTTCCTATGTGTACAGCTGTTTGAACAAACATGGATTCTTCTATCTTATCTTGCTCCTACTTCTCCTTCCAAACCTTAGCTCATTCATTGTTTCTTTTGTCGAGAACGTCATCCTTGTTTTGTTTCGAGGGCTCAACAAAAAATAGTTCTACAAAAACATGTTGTGTTTGTTAATGTTTTGAACCAGAATAACAAAACCAGAGAGTAGATATCTTAAACAAAACACAAGAGCAAATAGACACAGAGATTTACCCTAGAAAAATCCTCCTACTCGAGGGAAAAACCTAGCCACACCAAAGAAATTCTCCTTTATTGTATACTCAAAACAATTATAATATTCTCATTCTTATGATTGATAACTTTTAATAGTCAATTACCTATGCAAAACAAAATATCAAATGCTACAAGGATCTCACAAATACTTCTGATACACATTCAGTGATCACACACGATCATATACAGAAGAATTCTCTATATTGTATCAAGCACATAACAGAGATATAAAATGTATATTCGACAAATGAATCAACAGCAACAGCTCATACATCACTATATTCTCTATATAAAGGATAAACAAAACAGTTGTCATAAATACTCACTCCTGATACAAGTAAACTATATTCCGCACAAACTGAAAAGACTTGCGTGGAATACCAAAGGATGTCTGATACAAGATCGTGAAAAGTTGACAGTTATAATACGACAAATAATAAAAACAATATATACGAGACTTAACTTAAGTGGCCAATCACCCGACATTTAAGTTGAAGAAAGAAATGCACAAAGAGAGTTGACGGAGATTATATACAGCCCGACATTGCTATCATAAATCTGGGCGGTGATAGATCATGAAGGACGACACTTCACCTTCAGTAGACACGAACAGATACAAAGACAAGGAGGAGTCTCTGGAGAGATGAGAAGCAGCTCACAATAATAAATAAAAAAGAATTATCAATACAAATGAATGTATCAATGTATGATAACCACAATCCAGCAAGGCAAATATACTTTGAGAACATTTGAGAACACTTGAAAGGATAAATACAGGTGTGAAAAATGTCTCCTGCAGCTACAAACATTAACACTCCCTCTTAGCAAAGGATATACTTTCCAGATTCTCATGTCATGGAGTTTCTCAACATGATAGTCACAATGGCTACACCCATTGTGAAAGAAACCAAAACTTTATCACGGATTCTCTCAACATGATATCGTCATCTCAATATGCCGTTCACCACGGTTACTCCCTGAGTGTGAATAAACACAAGAGCCAAGTCATGGAGTCTCTCACAAGAAATCCACCATGGCTACAAGCAGTGTCCACATGTTCATTTCTACAGCCTGCATGACTTTGCATGTAATCTCTCATCATCCTATTGCTTCTTAATCCGTCCTGGAAGCATTTTTAGAGAGATTAGTAATAGTTCATAGAATCAAACTATCATGAAGAGAAATATACAGGTCAATGCTAAAACCATACACTATTCGCAGTGTTAAAACATGAATTAATATAAACTACATAAAAATCATGATCAATATTCAAAAGTATAATCATAAAATACTTATCTCTTTATTGCCTAAATTTCCTCACAATCCACCAATAGAGCTTTCGCCATCACAAAATTATAGTGCAGACAAAGAGTGAAAATTCGAACACTAGCACATCTTCTATCCTCATAGACATGAATCCCAAACATGTAAGCATAGACAGGCATGACAACATCCTCCCCGTTGATGTCAAAAAAATGGAAGCTTCTTCAGAGATTCTACCCTCCAAGGCTCTTTCGCTACACGTTCTCATAAGAATTCCTCATTTCTTGCATCCCTTAAATTCCCAATTTTCCTATTCTGATTCAGATCTTTACTAGACCGGTATGATACCATGTTAATGTTTTGAACCAGAATAACAAAACTAGAGAGAAGATATCTTAAATAAAACAAAATAACAAATAGACAAAGAGATTTACCTTAGGAAAACCCTCCTACTCGGGGGAAAAACCCAGCCACACCAAAGAAATTATCCTTTATTGTATACTCAAAACAATTACAATATTCTCACGCTTATGATTGATAGCTTTTAACAGTCAATCAATAAGCCTTTGTCTCAGTTCAACACTTTACCTATGCAAAACAAAATATCAAATGCTACAAGGAGCTCACAAATACTTCTAATACACATTCAGTGATCACACATGATCATATGTTGTATCAAGCACATTAGAGAGATATAAAATGTATATTCAACACATGAATCACCAGCTGCAGCTCATACATCACCGTATTCTCTATATACAGGATAAACAAAACATCTGTTGTAAATACTCATTCCCGATACAAGCTATATTCCGCACAAACTGAAAAGACTCTTGCGTGGAATACCAAAGGATGTCCAATACAAGATCATGAATAGTCGGCAGTTACAATACGGCAAATAATAAAAACAATATCTACGAGACTTAACTTAAGTCATCGTAAAGGCCAATCGACCAATGTTTAAGCTGAAGAAAGAAATGCACAAAGAGAGTTGACGTAGATTATATACATCCTGACAATGCTATCATAAATCTGGGTGGTGATAAATCATGGACGACACTTCACCTTCAGTAGACACGAACAGATACAAAGATATGGAGTCTCTGCAGAGATGAGAAGCAGCTCACGATAATAGATAACAGAGAATTATCAATACAAATGAATTTATCAATGTATGATAAATTGATAAATACAATCCAGCAAGGCAAATATACTCTGAGAACATTTGAGAACACTTGAAAGGATCAATGCAGGTATGAAAAATGTCTCCTGTAGCTACAAACATTAATAGTGTTCTCAAAATTATTGCATTTATAGCATATAATTGTAGAATCCATTAGAGGAGAAAATAAATTATAATTCCTTTTGGTGAAATTGGAATTATCCCTTGTAAGAATTCGACAATATACTACTTTGTGACCAAAATGATTGCATGAAAAACAATAGCCATGAAAGGAATGATGGAACCTAGTTATATGTGGTTGCCTTTGATGAAAGGGCCTTCTATAGTTCTCCTCAAATGATCATTCTTTTGTGGGACTTTATTCGACTCTTTCTTGATCTCCTCCTTTTTGTTGGAACTCTTGAGAACCTTGATGTAGCTTTCGAGATTTTCTTCGTTTTCCTTCTATGGTAGATCTCTAGCTTTAGAACTTGTAGCTTTGACTAATGCTAATAAACCATGACCTTTGTGAATTGATAATGTCATCCAATATGTCAATGCTTTTGTCCCACTTCAAGCTTTGATTCACTTGTCCAATGGATTTCTCCAACTCCTTTCTTAAAGAAACAATTTCAAGCTCCAATTTTTCTTAATCGGATTGCTTTGCCTTAAGCTGGTCTCTTATAAGTGATCCATAACTAGCCACGGGTTATGCGAGTTTTGACAACCCGCGGGCCGAATTAAGCTGGCCGGGTTTTCATTTTTTTAAATTTTTTTTTGAAGTTTAACTTTCCAAACCTTGAATGTTTTCTATTAAAATATAAATTGCATACTTCAATGAGAGAAGTAGAACAATAGCAAACCCTCAATTTTTTTTTAAAAAAAATGTAAACATGTTTTTACAAATTTTTCTTAAAAAAATGTAGGGTTTGCTGATTTTTCTAAAATACAATGCACAAATTTGTAATTTTGTCTTATTGCAGCAGCCTTCAAGTTTTAAAAACATTAATTCTTCCCAATGCCTCCAAAGTGTGAATCTTGGATATATACTAAAGAGTTTCTTGGTAGACAAAAAAACCAAACAAAATGCACGTTTTGTAAAGATATTTATCATGGCGGCATCAATAGGTTTAAATACCATATTGTCGGCATACCTGGCAATGATGTTGACCCATGTTTAAAGGCAATTTGTTTTTGTTATGTCTGGTTAGAAAAATATGAAGAAGAAAAGGAAACTAAAAAGAGGCAACGGGAAGAGATAAATGCTATTGGCTCTCATTCATCCGCATCCTCAGCCACAACAGCATCTACAAACTATGTTGGAGAGGGTTCTTCCATGCCTCCCTTTCGTCCTAGTGCTAGTGCTTCTACTGTTGCTCCTTCTAGTGGCACTATTACCCTTGGCCCTAGAGTCCGGAAATCGAAGTTGGACAATTATTTTGTGCCACGCACTACTCCTAGTGCACAACCCTCGCTTGAGAGCATGGGTTGGAACAAGGAGGTCATGATGTTGTACGGAAACAAATTTGCAAGTTTTGGTACTGTTGCAACATTTCATTTGTTGCAGCCAGGTAATAATTTATAGTTTGAAGTTGAACTATGCTTTGTCTAATGATTAATCATAATCTATTTGTGACAAGTCTCCTTATTGGCAAGGCATGATAGATGTCGTAACCATTTGTGGGGCGGGCTTTAAAGCCCCTATTGATGCTGAGTTAAGTGGCCCCCTCTTGTTAGAAATGGTTAATGATATGAAAGTTGAGCTAGAGGACCACAGACAGTCTTGCAGCCAAAAGGGTTACACCATCATGACAGATGGTCGGACGGATAGGAGGAATAGGACACTCCTAAATTTTCTTGTTTCCTGTGGAGGTGATTGATCATTCTACTTCCCTAAATGCATTGAATAATTTAATTTTTATTTTGATTTGTTGATTGATCCATGATAATTGATAATTATTTTGCTTTATTTTTAGGATCCACCATGTTGTTGAAGTTTCCTGATGCTTCCTCACATGTGAAGAATGCCACGGACTTATGTGAGGTTATTGAGGAAGTTATACATGAGGTGGGGGAAGAAAATGTGGTGCAAGTGGTGACGGATAATGCAGCAAGTTATGTTGCTGCAGTTAAACTTTTAACTTTTTAAGTTTTATGGAGAGTTATCTATGAATTTATTTAAAATTTTCTTAACACATCTAAATTTCTAATTAATTTAAAATTGCTGTAGGTAAACTTTTGATGGAGAGGCACCCGAAAAAATTTTGGTCTCCATATGCGACCCATTGCCTTGACCTCATGTTAGAGGATATTGGCAAGCTTAAATGGGTCAAATCATGTGTTGATAAGGCCAAAAACATTTGCAAGTTTAGCTACAATCATGCATTGGTCCATAGAGCATGATGAGGCAATACACGGGGCAAAAGGAGTTGGCTCGTCCTGGTATCACGAGGTTTGCCTCAAATTTTCTCACACTAAAATCCTTGTTGAAATCAAAGGCAGCTTTGAGACGCATGTTTGTTGGTGAGCAGTGGACTGCCTCATCCAATGCTACGACCACTGCAGGGATGGATGTGGCAGATTGTATTTTTGATGAGCCAGGTTTTTGGACCACTTGTGCAGAGATTCATTCAGGTAAATATATTTTTGTTTTGTTTGCAACTTTGCAATTTTTCTTGTTTTAAATTTTTAATGCACACTTGTGACTTGACTGCATGTTTAACATTATATGCAGGTCACTGAATGCCTCGTAGTTCTCCTACGTGTTTTTGATGCGGAGAAGCTCTCTATGGGCTACATATATGAGGGCATGGATAGGGCCAAGGAGACCATTAGATCCAAATATGCAGGAGTTGAGGATAAGTATGGCCCCATTTGGGAGATCATTGATAGGAGATGGCAAAACCAGCTTCACAAGCCCATGCATGCAGCAGCTTATTTCCTCAATCCTTGATTTTGTTTCCTTGATAACTTCAAGGCGGATGAGGTGGTTCTTAGTGGCCTATATTCAGTGATGCAAAAGATGTCTAGTGATGGCACATCTTCAGTGCAAGAGATAGATGCAAATAATAATGAACAAGGGGTGATTTTCGCAAGCAAGATGTGCAAAGACGCTAGGACAACATTGCAGCCACGTAGAAATATATGTTAAACTTAAGATTCTTAAGTTTATAGCTTATGCATTTTGATTTTATAATCTATCCTTAAAGTTGGAAATGAGACTGATTTTTTTCTTTTCCTTATTTCAAATAGATGGTGGCAAATGTTTGGGCCTACAGCCCCAAACCTTCAAAAACTTCCCATCCGTATTTTGAGTCAGTCATGCAGCGCTTCTGGATATGAGCGCAATTGGTCCATGTTTGAGCACATCCACTCGAAGAGGTGTAATAGATTGTCTGTGGAGAGGTTGAATGATCTTGTCTTCGTTCATTACAATCTTCATCTTAGGACCAAACAGATTTTGGACACTGACTCCTCTCTTATCACTCTAGCAAAGATCGATCCAGAGTCCGAGTGGCTCACTAAGTCTACCAATCATGTCTTCACTAAGGAGGACCATGAGTGGGTTGACCAGGCAGACAAAGAGGTTGAGGCTGTGGCTATGGAAGGGAGGATAGACCACGATCAACTGCCCGTGCAGCTGATGTTGATCAGAGTGGCACCTCACAGGAAGAGACTATGGCTTGTCAGTCATCCAAGACCTACCTCAAACGCATTTGTAGGAGTAAGACAGACAACTCTGAGGCTGAGGCTGAGCTAGAGCCTAAGCCATAAACTTCTTTTTGTTTACACATATGTTTGGGAACATTTGATGTCGTGGATTTCATGGATTTTATATACATTTGACAATATTTATAATTCTGCATATCTATGTTTTCTATTTCCTTCAGCTACAATTTACGTTAGTACTTATGTGATGGATGTATGTTTATGTATGTGATCAAATTAGCTTCTATTTGATGATGTTATAGTGTCTTTAAGCTTTATTCAATAATGGGTGCATGAAACAAGTTTTAAATCTCTGCTTTTTCATTTTGTCAAGTCATAGCTGAGTCGTTGTCGAGTCATCAGCGAGTCACGGGTCGAATAAACCTTGCCGAGTCATAGGTGAGTCTGAGTGCTCATACAACACATCATTTCACATGTCCACTAAAATGATTCCATTTGAGGCTCTTTATGGCTACCCCCCACTGTCTGCTATTTCTTATTACAATCTCATCCTAAAGCTCCTGTAGTAGAGGATCATTCAAGATCAACAAGAAATACTACAAAGTTCTAAATAAGGATGGTCAGCTCTACAAGGTTTGGATGAGAATGTCTTTAGAGTCGTCAACTGATAAACCTCAACTTTGCATTGTGTATAATCTTAGATCTTGTCCTTTGCATATTGTGCTATCATTTTTTAATTTTCTAGGTCCTATGAGCATTCATTAATTAATGGGCGGGCCCTTTCTTGTTAGAGAGTAGTTGTTTCTATAGCCTAAAATGAGTTCATTAGAAAACATTGTTTTGTTGCTGTGATTTCACACAATTAAACTCCAATTAAAGCCTAGTACCTTTCCTACACATTCAATGCACACTACAGGCTTAAGTAACACCCGCCAAGTTGTTAGTGTAGGTATTTATTTTCCTTATTTTAGTACGGAATATTTTATTTTCCTACACATATATTAAGTTTGCTTAGGTTATATTAGAATGGCTAGGACACATAGCATAATCCTACAATTAAAAGTGTCATATGCACCCATCTTTGGGTAGTTGAATGCCCCACCCTCTTTTGGACTTATTTGCCACCTCCCGTAACCATTTCCTTATCTATACCTGAGTTGGCATAACCGTGTATTTGTCATTTACTAGAAGTAGGTAAAACTCCCTCCTATTTTGGGTTGTTGGGAGTTATTATTCCTCTTAGATTTATTTGCCCATATTTTGCTATATAAACAGCCCTCACGTCTACCCTATGATAAGTTCACTTGCTTATTCATACTTTAGTGTTAAGGGACTGTTGAGTTTGTTCATATCTGGATTCTTGTATTTCTTTCCTTCAGTCATTTTAATCTTGGGTGGCTTCATAGCTTAATCTAACATGGTATTAGAGCTAGTTGTGAGTTGTGGGTTAGCAAATAATTAGGAATCTAGAATCATTTCATTCTTCAAAGCATGTCCTGATATTCTCTTACCTCCGATGTCTTGAAGAATTAGAAACGCTTGAAGGAATTATATGTCTCTTGCTCTTTAGTGAAGATATTTTGGAGCTTCCTGGAGGAAATATGAGCTCACCATTGAGTTCAGAGTAGCTGAGAAAGCCAAAATTGCCCTTTGTTTCATCTCGATTGGACACTGGATGCGAATTTGGTGAAGGTTTGGAGCAGAACTTTCATCATTAGATCCAGAGGGTAGCTGATTTTTTGGACGATTTTGAAGCCAAAGAGACTTGCCTCACCATGTCCAAAAGACCCAAAAATGCTAAGATTGACTATCAATTTGTCAATTTTGGAAAAAGTCGAATTTGAGGCAAAAAAAACTTTAGCAAGCGAGCCTTTTAGCCACCTGCTATAATATGGTATGAATTTTTTTTTCATATATATTTATTTCCTGCAATAAAAAAATTATTATTATTATTTTAAAAAGGCAGGTTTTAAATATTAAGAAAAGGGCTTTTATTTTAAAGTTACATGTAAAGTTTTTTGAAAATGAAAATGGTCCAAGGGTACCCAACCACTTGGCAAGCCCCTCGAACTAGTGTTGCAAGTGCAGCCACAACCCTCACATCATGCACTGCCCAGGCAGCACTGCCACTTGGGTGCAGGACCCCTGAAGTGGCGTTTGGGTGGCTTTGACCCCCGAAAATCTATTTTTACGAAAAAAAATTAAAACAAAAATTTCTCTGAATATGCACCAATGCATTAAAGTTTGTAGACATTTAAGCCCGAGCGCCCTCCTCTACTACCCATCGTTGTTGTGGGGATCAAAAACATAGGCCATTTGCATCTGCAGCCTCTCCATGTGGTCTCTACCCATATTTGCCTTGCAGGACTTCGTGGCATTCAAAGCAATATTTTTATTGTTAAAACATTCAAACAAAAGCGCCCTGTGCAGATCTACGGGAGCACACACCTCTCAAACTGCCCCACACTTGGGTCATACTACGCAATTGCTTGGGTCCACGCCAAAGTGTCCCTTACATCTGCACCCCCTCAGCCTCAGGCCCCGCGCTGCTGCTGCAGACCTTGGGTGTCTCGTGCATGGTAATCGGGGTTCGATCCCTTCAAAGGAATTTAACATAGTTGCGCATTTTGGCAGCATTGCCAAATTTGGCAGGTGTTTTAGCAGTACCCCTACATTTGGCAGTAGACCAATTTTGGTTGTTTTCTATGTTTAGTTGGCAGAGCACTAAATTTTCTATGAATTGCACAATGCTATTCTGCATAATGCTAAATGGGACATTCCAAAAAACATTGGGGATGTGTCCTTAATTTTTCTTTATGCATTGTGCAATGCTAATCTGCGATATAAACATAAATAAACTACAAAAATTTATTCCACAATTCATGGGCTATACTCTCAATTTTATTTGGTCTCTATATCTCTATGCTATTGAAATGCCTTTAAATTTCAAAAACAAGATGTTTTTGTCCCTTTTCCTACATTTTTTACTTATTTTTTTAAATATCATTTTTTTCTTTTTAAATACTGATTTTTTAGAAAATATCTTAAACTTTTGATTTGCCTATTTTTCCCCCAAAAACTTTTTCCTGCTATGGGTAAATCCGCAAGGTCGTCCCCAATGTACATAGCATAATTACGCTGCCTCAACTAAGAATTGTACTTCATATCTATACAAATTATGCATGACAATCAACTTATGATATTGGCTAGCTAGATTCACATAGTCATTCAAATTGGCAAATTCACCTAAACTAATTTTATACTAAACAAATGATGCCTAGGACCCTCTCAGTGCATGCCAACCCCCACCAAATCATGTCTCACATACAGAAATTCCATGCATATCCTTGTGCACATGCATGAACATTTGAAGATAGGGATTCTATACATATCTCTTGGCACCTGGAACATTCAGCTCTTTACTAGAGCTGTCATATTATATACTCCTAATTTATAAAGATTTTATTAATACATACAGTTTACATTTATATTATCTACTCTCTGTTCTGGCAAAAAAACTCAAAGATTTTGTTCTATTTACTTCAAATCCAGTTCTGCAAATATCTTTACCCCACAACTGCTATAATGTTTTCCTTCTTCCAGTACCACATTTATGAATTTAGAATGTTCAATTCCAAATTACTTCTTGGATCCAGATCAGAATTTGTGAGGTCAAAGACTTCATTTCTAGGTGAAAATCCTAAAGAACAAATGCAGAAGAGTTATGCTAGCTTCTAAGTTTATATGAACTCTAAAAGGGTGGACAGGGCAAGTTGAGTGGGAAGTGGACATCAAAATTCTCAACTTAAAAATTTAAGGATTGGCACACACATTGTATCCTACATCTTCTCTCAGTATGTGCTTATCAACTCAGCACAAATGTAATCTATAATCAAGATCCATTAAGATTCAAACTTCCAAACCTTAACATATTCCCCCTAAAGAAATTTGAAAGTACAAATTGTTTTCTGTCGCAAATATTACTAAATCACAGCTAATCTTATTTCATTCAACATTATATAGGTCCATAAGTAAGATTATACTAATGCCAATTAAAAACCAATAAGCGTACCTAAATCCTCGAGTTTCATTTTTGCTGCCACGGCAAAAGATCTGTAATAAAAAAGTGGAAAGATGAAAGTCTACAGTAAGAATATGACCAATAATTATCATTGTTTCAAGCTCAACTAATGCTGAAGTTAAACAAACAAAAAAACAAAATAGCAAAACATTAGATCACCTAAGAAAACCAAAATAGCTGGAAAAACACTTGAATTCTAATGTAAATTCAAAGTCTAACAGGTATTTCTAAGATAAAGTGCTATTTGTGGCTGACTAGAGGGCTTGAATGGCACAGGTTGAGAGTGCATGCAGAAAAGACGTTAGTGAGAAAGCACACAATCCTATATTCTCAAACCTCTAAACAGTGAAGTTTGGGTCACCATTTTTAATTTGGAGCAAAAACAAAATGTCAAGGCTATAAAGCAGCAAATAATGAAAACGAGTGGGAAAAAATCCATCAGATCAATCAAGAAAGACTCCAGTGCCTGTAAGTTGGCTTGCTTTTTATTTCTGCACAAGCGAAAAAAGGTTAACAGCAAATTCATTTTTTTGCCAAAATATCTTGCCATGCGAAATTTTTTATCTTCTGTACATAATAACACTGCTATGTATCATAAACTCTCCCAAAGTTCACAGCATTATTTTGTCAAATTTCTTAGTGAGTTGGCTCTCACCCATAGGTTTCTTTATCTACCGACATTTTCGTTACAGGTACAAGTACCTGTTTGTTGAAGGTTGTACAAGCTTTTAGTGGGAGTATGACATGGGCTACAGTGCTATCGTAAACAGGTACAACACTACAGTTATAAGCAGGAAGCAGATGTACTTTCCAGAGTCTCAAGTATTGTTTTTCTACAGCTCCTTGTTCCATTTAATTGAAATCCCTTACATAACTACTTGTGCTTGTATTTAGATCATATAAATAGAGTTTAACTGCTTTAACCGTATTCCCTCAGCTGTGTTTAAGCAGAAGCACCCCACCATCAGAGGCTCCCAGCTTGCTTACCCTTCAGCTCCTCATTCCATTTCATTCAAGGCTCATTACCTTTAATGATTATTTAAAACATATAGTTTGTGGTTCAACCAAATTTCATTGAAGGGGTCTCTTTCCAATGATTGTTTGAGCTTTTATTGAGGTCATATAAATGGGATTAATAAGGCTCGCAAGACTTTGGTTAGACTTTCACAGATTTTATTAGATAGAGACTTGATAAGCCATGCATAAAGCTTTAGTAAGCTTTAGGATTATCTTTTGCTCATTTTTCTCAAATTAGTGAAGCATCTTATTACAGCCACCCTTATGCTATCATTATGGATGGATAAGAATCTAATTAAGGCTGTGGTCCCATGCAGGGGGCTTCCTAAAAAAATTCTGTGGGTGCTGCTCAGAATTTTAGGATTATTTTAAATCAGGTGGTCCCATGAATATCAGTGTGGTTTGGGCTTAAAAGTTTAAGCTCCGAAATTTATGGAAGTTGGTGATCTCATGAATTTTGCTATTTAGTATATTTAATTCACATGAGTAAAAAAATATTAATAATAGAAAAATCAATTGAAACTTTAGATGAGTGACAAATGGCAGAATAAAAGCCTAAGCTGGTGGGAGAATTTCTAAGGGACCTTTTACACCTGCTCAAATATGCAGCCCTAAACAGTAGGAGCTTCTATTTTCAGGAAAAGATTATAATCAATCCTGTAGCAATTCTTATTTGACTTCATGGGACCTCCGGCTCCTTAAAAGTAGATTTCGAAGCCCCCCTCATGGGATCCCACCCTTATCAAAGTTTGTACAAGCTAGAAGAATGCTTTGGAAAATCAGCTTTATAAGTATACAATGGACTATTGATGAATTTTCTTTACAAAATACAGCACTCATACTGCCTTTGATATCTATCAGAGTCTATGTTCAAACATTCCCACAAAATAATCTCTTATGTAATTTTCTATATATTTTCAGTTCTTTTAAGTTTATTTGCTCTTACCTCTTTCGAAAAAATGAGTAGTTAAGTTCATTTTCTTCAACAGGTACAGATTTCCACTCTTTAGCAGTTTCAGATTTCATTCTTCAGAAGATCTGTTTTAGATCTTTGAAGTGTTCTAAATTATTGAGTCTAAGGTTAATATTTTCCAATACAATTTTTGCTACTAATCCCAATTTCTATTTCAAAGTTTGTGAGATTTTTCTATTATAAGAGTTAAAACATATTGATAAGTAAATATAGGAATTGCAAAAATCACCACTATGCAACATGGCAAGGGGGGCTAAAAATGATACAGCAGGTTATAAATTACCATGTAATATTGATGAATTGCATTAGCAGAGAAACCGAATATAACATAAAACTAACAGAAACTAAGAAAAACATATGCATGGAGCAACAAAAAATTAACCCAAGAAAGCATACATGCAGTGATATAGTTGTGACTATAGGATGAGCTATATTACCAAATTGACTGTTTTTGTGTACAAGTTGTACTGGAATCAAGATACAAAATGGAATCAACTGTGGGTTTGATGGTGTTCAGTAAAAATACATTAGCAGTTACCCCTAAGCAAGTATAGTACGCAGTAATATAATTGTCAACTTGTCACTATAAGATGAGCTCTACGCATTGAATGCTTCTGTCTACAGACTACAAGTCATACCAAAATCCAATACACATGGAATCGACTATGGTTCACTTAGGGTTTGGTTTGGAGCAGTTAAATTTGCTTAGAAACATTGCATCTCACACTTGGATGATTATGAGATCCAAAGTTGGCAGACTCGGCAAGTACTCACCCATTTTCACCTTGATGATTTACTTGCGTGTTAACTCTCCAATTGGAATCACCAAACTCCGTGAAACTCGGAAGCTTTGACAAAAAAGGCTCATCAAACACGTTAAGAACATGAAACATGTTTGATCATGTTTAGAGGAATTCATCAGGTCTGGGAAGTTGAGTTTAAATGAGTTATCAAAACCATGTTGGTCCTCATCTTTTCCAGGTCAAAGTAAGCTAAGTTCAGGAGTTTCCTTCTAGGGATCATTTTTCCACCCTTTGGAGGATAATTGAAACCAAGAATTGAATGATAAAAGTTTGTTTCAATGTGTGAAAGTGGATTTATAAGTAAAGGTAAAAAAGAAAGTGGAATTTCCTTGTCAACTATGAATTTTCTCTCTTTGACAAGTTGGAAATCAAAAACTTCCTTGTACCCCTCAAATTTCCACTCTTTGAAAGGGGTAAGTTTTAAGACAAGAATAATTAATAAAATTGCCTCCATTTTGTTTGAAATTTGAATTTAATAACAAGTCATACTGCTTGAAGAAGGGGAATTGTTAAAACCAATTGTTTAGATGATATACAAGGTTGGCCTTGAAAAAGCCTAATGGGTGTGTCCTTTGAGGAGAAGCCTATAAATGAACAACCATTTTAACCACAATTCAAAAGCAAATCAATAATTGTAGAGCAGAAAAAAAAGAGTACATGCGAACTTGATCTATTGGAGAGGCGATTTGAAAGATAACAAGCATCTTGGAGAGGTGAATTTGAGGATGAAGTTAGAATCAAGACATACAAATCTTACATATAAAGTGCGAAACTCAGAAATCTGATCTTTTGAAGGTGTGAAATTAGATCAAGAAGGTGCAAATCATAGCAGAACTTGAGCGAATTCTGGGCAAAATCACTCGAAATCAGAATTTTTTTCATGAAATGCACAAGCTGGAATTAGGATGTTAAATATTGTAAGGTGTATGTTTGTAAATCATTTGTAAGAATCTGAAATAACATCACATGTTGATTCCTTTCAAATTCTTGAGTATTTAAATATTATTTTCTTATAAAACACTTTATTTCTAACACAAGTATTTTCTCTTTTTTCTTGCAAGGATCAATACATGGAAGTAATCATAGAAGGTGATATGCAAGCAAGTGCATCAAGGAAGAAGAACTTAAGGATCAAGTTTGAGGAAGGAGGTTCAAGTGAAGGATGATTTTCAAGATGGAGATGACAAAGAATCCAATATCAAGAAGATGACATGGAGCTGAGTTTCTTCACAAGCAAGGGATGTTACACGATCCTTAAGAAAATCCAAGAATCAACATAAAGATTATTGCAACATCAAAACCAACATGGAAGTAATCATAACAAGAAGGATTCAACAAGAAGTTTCAAGACAAAGAACTTCAAGCGACTTATCAAGCTAGAGAAGAAGATCAAGTTTAAGGCCAAAAGTGGAAAACAAAAAATGAAATGGAAATGCAAGTGCAATGGTTCAAGGTCAACCACCAAACAAGGAAGATGTTCAAGTGGGATGATCATTCAACGACAAGAACTACCATGAAGATCGAATGTGCAAGGAAGTTCAAGAAAGATAGTTTCAGAAGAGTTAATCAAATTTGGAAAAGTTGAGTATCAAGAGATATTATTCAAAATAAAAAAGGATTTCAAGATGATGTAGCATCCACCCATTGTCAATCAATCAAATGATCCCACATCATCAACATGTCTAGATTCATTGAATTTTCCATCAAAGAAGAATATAATGCAAACATGCTTTTTTCTTTTAGATAATTATCCTATGTGGCAAGGAATTTTCATATTGGCCCATGAAGGATCTCTTTTTTCTCCTTGGATGACATTTAAAATTTGTAGGTGGTAGTTATAGCAAACCCTAATTAGGGTTATTTTGAATTATCTTGGTCATTGATCTTGGATCAATTTGGGTTGTTGGTTGTACTTGAAGCCTCTATATAAGACTTGCTCATTTCATTTGTAAAGGGGAAACTTTTGTCAAATTGTTGCCAAAATAATTTCAAACTCATTGAAGCTTCGTGAAGACTTGTGTTATTTTGGGTGTTAGCATGGTTTCCTATTTCTCACTTAGAATTTGTTTATGTTGAGTAGTTGAATGAAAGAAATTGTTGTCGATCAATGGTGAAACCTCTTATGTTCATACTTTTTGTTACTTGTTGATTGCAAGTTGCAGTGTAAAGGTTAGGCTGAACTTATTGCAAGGCATTACTTCAATTGCTTCATGCTTATTAATTTACATGTCTTATGGTGTCGATGTGTATAAGTGATTTGAAAATCATTTGAGTATCCTTAGAAAATTTGCATCAACTTTGCGTAGTTGTTTCACTTGGCAAACCAAAGTTCGGTTTGGTTTTCATCAAATCATCAATAGTCTCTTGCATTGGTAGAGTAGATTAGATTTCTAAACCCAATCTCTTTTGCAGTTTATTTCAAAACCATTGTTAGGATTGATTAAGTACTCATATTGCAAAATTATTCTTCATTTGAAACTTGATAGATTTCAATAAATGAATAGCGTAAGTCCCTTTGTGATTACCAATATATCACATCATTAAAATGAGTTGTGTCCAAACATAAAGTCGCATGTTCGCATTGTAAACCTTGGGGCTGCTTCACTTGATCACACAATTGCCATATTGTTTAGCATTTGGAGTTTCCTTGTTCAAGAGAGGATAGAGTACTTGGTATTTTATTCTGCACGTTGGAGTGGCCACAAAAACTCACATCAACACACCCCTCACACTTACTCACATAGCACTCGAAGAGCAAATATTGTTCACAAAACTGTGCCAAGTGCCCAACTTCTCCCTTAAGTGATAAAATTGTGATAATGGTGTGGAACATGAAACTTTGTAAGGCTTCAAAGGTGCTTTCCCCATCCATATGCCCATCTCCAACAATCTATCCATGCACTAATCACCAAAAGTATCTCCACCTAACTCAAAATCCAAGCATCCACACTAAACTCTTTCACAATCCCATACCCTCTTAAGATCAAAGCATCTATATCAAACCCATCCCCAAACCACAATCATATCACCTTGGTTCAACCACCTTTATCTAGTCTGGTTTCTCACCCTAACTGCAATTTCCACTAATGCCTACTCCTCTGCAAATGAATTCATGTCTTGTTCTCAAAGAAAAAAATATCCCATTGTATATCAAATCTGTTAGAGCATGAAGTATCAAGGCAAAGGGTTGGCCCTTCACAAGCAAGGCATCTCAGATCCCATATAAGTCGAAACAAATCAAAGATTTCAAGGTCTTGACTATAGATCTCACCATAAATAAACAATTGATAACCCCTCCACGAATCCTAAGTGTTGGTTAACAGATTTGTCCTCAATATTTGACTCTATAACCCCTTCTAAGGATCAAATAAATAACCAGCAGTTGGGCAAACTGAAATTAGTTACCTTGTGAATTGAGGTACAACTCCCTTTGAATGATATTCAATGAATGACTTATACTGAAAATAAAATTGCAATCATACTTTTGACCTGAAAGTACTAAAGGCAAACTACCATTCACTCATAAACATGATTTGAATGTGAACTTAATGTAATTGATTTCAAAAGAAACAGAGTACACAAACTTTGTCTTGTTTCCAATTAACTTGATTGAATGGAACTTACAAACCAGCAATACTCATCATGACATATGACAAATTTCCAAAGATAAATAATTATTGCATTGAAAGTGATCCACACAAAAATTTAATCCCATTAACTCAAACACACAAATCTGAGCCTGCGAAAATCATTCAACTTATATTCACAGATAAAGCCTTTTCAGAAATAACATATATATATCAAAACAGTATTAAGTCTATAAGTCTCAAAAATTCTCGGACCTTTTCAAAGTTATTTCAAAACATATATATAGCCATCATAAGGCTAACGATTATAAAACCAGAGTAATATTAACTCTAACCCAGAGTTAAATTTAGTTTTTCAATTGTCTGAGAGATAAAACTTAAAAGATCTATCTTCTAAAATTAAACATCAAAATAGGAGGACGGTGATGATGTGATCAAGGCTGAGCTAACGCGGTGGAACCTCCAGATTTGTCTTGTCCTGAGGAAGAGACATGTGACGACTTTCATTCCTTCTACGCAGCAGCAAACTCCTGAATTGTCAGGAAGTTGGGTAGGCCAATACGAGTAACCTGTTGTTTCCACACTTCTTTCTCCCTTCTGAACATCTGCCACAATATCCGCACATTGTGGAAGTTGATCAACGCACAGGTACAATAACGACTCAATTTTGCCTACCCGGGAAAAATTATCTATTACTAAGGTTTTGGTTTCCTTCACAAACCTGACCTTTTCTTCGAAGGATTGTATTATATCATTTATATTCTTCTCGACTTTGCCATCTTCATTCACATAATTGACATTAATACATTTCATATCAGTTTGCAGGGTTTGAGTAAGTTCTGTCAATTCCTTTATCATTTTAACAAAGTCTCCCCTTCCCTGTTTCATCACCGAATTTCTCCATTCAATATTTCTATTGCAGACATATAATACATCATCATCAAAGTTGGCCTATTCTTTTCTTATTAAAATTTCACTACACCGTACTTCTCTACTTCATTCATCTGAGAAGCTACGACTGCCCATTTCGTTTCCTCTTTTTCCCATGAAGTAATTTGTGATTCCAGCGCCTTAATCGCAATCAAAGTATCTTCATATACCTTTTTTGAATCTGTGATATACTTGGAACCTTCCTGGATCACTCCATCTATCCAATCATCGAATACATCAGTCACCAATTTGCGCCTCTAAATCTAATCAAGCAATTTTTGATTGACAAGGGATTTGGGATCAAATGATTGGGGTAGTTGAGAGATAGGTTGTGAACTCGGATTATGAATGGCGTCAATGTATTCAGCCATT
This sequence comes from Thuja plicata, assembly GCA_018584345.1. NCBI lineage: Eukaryota > Viridiplantae > Streptophyta > Pinopsida > Cupressales > Cupressaceae > Thuja > Thuja plicata. The sequence goes on along the minus strand of MU224482.1, from coordinate 1,284,439 downwards.
GAACGAACCATTTGCTTTAGTTCCTTTTTATCTTTCTCATCTTTCCAGGTCCTATCCATCATCTTTTTAGTAGAAGACGCCAAGTGATGTGCATCTACAGCTCTTGAGGCAACTCCAAGGTTAACCTTTTCTACTGCAAAATCCTTAGCCGTGCAACCTTCAACTTCTTTATCTGCAAAAGGGCGGGCTACCTTTGCAACCTAGTTAGTTGAATCTAGATCATAGCCTATTCTTGAAGTATTTTTCAATCTCTTAGGCTTGGGTGTTTTTCCCAAACACATGCTTACCATGTCATCCATGGGCAGAGATATCGGCACAACATTCTTCTTCTTGCTAATACAAACCTCCAGCCATTTAGGAGTATTAACTGCATCACTTTTCTCTGGAGGAGCCTGGATTCTTGTCGTGTTCAATATCACCATAGAACCTATGAGATCTGACACATCCTCAAGTTGCTTCTCTGTATCAATGTTATCAACCATGGGTACTTCCCGACTCTGATCATCCATTGTATTTTTGACTTCTTCCATGGTATCCAAATCCACAATTACTTTCTTGTCAAGGCTCTCCTTAGCCTTTCTCTTACTTATGAAGCGAGTAGTGCGAACAGGAGTGTGGCTCACAGGAGATTTCTTCGATCTTTGAGCAACTGAACCTTCAATTTTAATCTTGGTAGTACCTGCAACACAAGATTGAGTATGTTCATTAGAAGGAATAACAAGGGTCTATGAGGGGAAATCAATGTTTGCGCCTGTGCATGTCTCTGAGTCACTGATCAGCATTTTCCCAAACCTCTGGTCCCTTAGCCATTTCTCAGTCCTCCTTATTACTGGGAATGTTCTGATCTAATTTGATCTTCTTCATCCTTGTTCCAATCAATCTCAGGAATAGATTGTCCTTGTTCCTTTTCATCATACTATGGGTCTATCACATCCTTTTCATTATCTTTGATTCCATTAATGTTTATCTTCAATCTAAGAGTCACTATCTAGTTCAAGATGAACCTGGACCACATTCTCTTTCTAACTTCAAACTCATCATAACAATCTTCCCAGAATTCCTCCAATTGAGGGATATGTAAGAATTCAGCTTCCATATTCAAGTGAGCTTAAGCATAGCCCTTACTGTCAAACTTGGGTCGGGCTAATGTTGTAGATTAAACTTTTTAAGCTTTGTTAACCAGAGAACACATTATAAAGGAGGTCAGGGATATTGTCATTTTGTTGAATAGAATTAAAGGTAACTAGCATGCCTTTTAGTGGGAGAACTGGATTTACTTTTCCATCCAGGTGCTTTTAAAAGGAGAACAATATCTAGACTGGGCGGAGATTATTGCTGAGAGATTACATGAAGGCTTAAGTAATGCTCTTGGATACAAAAATTTCTATATGTCTTATCTTTTTTATTGATTGGCATGCACAGGACAATGAGAGGGATTGTATCACAAACTGTTGATTAATGTAATGAAAATCTATGAATAACATCCTCACCTGCAAAGGCAGAGAAGTTATGAGAATTTCAGAAGGACTAATGATGTTTTCTTTGGGAGATTAGTCTAATATTCCTCCTTTTATAACCATTTCCCATTTATTAATCACCCGCCTTTATATTTGTACGCACAACGAACCTTGAACTTTGAACCTTAATGAGAAGTTCAAGGGTTCAAGTACAATGCCACCAGCATAGTCACCATTTAGAAACGTATACTCAATATGGACTCATGATGAAAAGGAGAGACACGACATACAAGATGAACTTTGAACTTTGAACTAAGACGAGAGGTACGATGGTTCAGGTTCATTACTGACCAACATAACATGACACATTTAAGATCCACGCTTGACGAAGACTCAAGACGTATATACATAAGGTAAATGAACCATGAACCAATGAACCTTTGAACCTTGACATACGGGTTGAAGTAGAGGGTTCAAAAAGGTGACAATTTATTATACAAAGGCCGAAAACGAAAGAATTTTACAACAATACAACAATGATTTAATAGCATAAAATACCAATCGAAAGGGAATTAATGTACTCTATTTTTTCTCAAAAGGAGACGAGAAATTTTAACACGTGCAAAAACAGGGGGTAACACTAAGGAAACTTCTTCCAACATCCAAACAAATGCCTCTTGTCACTCGTACCACAAGTTTTTTGCCACCATCCTTTAGTCAACCCCATCACTAACGTTAGCGGCCCATCACCTAATGTTCCCATCTAGGATCAACAGACACACATATCACTAGAATTATTCCAAATGATGAAGTCATCACTAAATTCAAGGGATCTCATGATAACATCTGCCTATGGGACCATAGCATCACTTTTCAAAGCAATTATGATGCACAAATATATAAACCAAAGAATCCACAAGAATCCAAGGATCACTATTTCACAATGCATCGACATCAAAATCAAATCCAAAGTAAAAACAAATCAAAAAGGTCATAAAGGCACACGAATTAAAAAGGAAGTGCAAAAATAATGTGGGACCCTATGTAAAAGGAAACATTGAATCCAAGTCAAGCATTTAAATCCCCCATTTCCTCATCCTATGGGATTCTTATAAATACAAATTTTCTGCCTTGTTTGCGTTTGTTTTGATGAATGAATGTGGTATATTTGCAATGTTTGATATGACAATATAATGCAGCAAATAAAAGATATTGCAGTAATATTTTTTCCCACTCAAAACTGAAATTGCATTGAAAATACCGAAGTAACGAGAATCGGAATCGTCTCGGAATCAGCTAGGCCGAATCGAACCGCGAATCGCCCATGAATCGAAATTGAATCACCCATGAATCGGCAAATTTAAAAAACCCTTAAAATTTAGAGATTTTAACAATTTAAAACTTATTTCATGCACCCTTTATTGAATATAACTTAAACACACTATAACATCATCAAATAG
>MU224482.1:1239429-1254514 GCA_018584345.1 Thuja plicata | reverse complement strand
TATATATATATATATCAATATGTATATATATATTATAGTTGATGAAATAAATAATATTTATATTATATATCATACCGATTGGTATCGGTTTAAATCAAATTAATGAAACTCTTAATATCAATATGCTATTAGGGCTGGGCATATTAATATGAGTCGACGGTGTATTATGGTCGGCATAATAATGTCGACAGTGTTCTATTTATAAGCGATGGTTTATATAGTTAAGATGTTGCATGGTATAACGACTGGATATAACATCATTGCTCAGCGCATTATGAAGTTGTTACGCGGGTAAATTTTGACCAACAGTTTTGTTAAGAGCAGTCACACCTATGATAGGCGTGACTCCTTGAGGAGTCACGTCTATCATAGACATGGCCCCTCTTTCATTGTTCTCATATATATAGCGCTGAGTTATTAAACAATTAAGATACACAGCAGATACACAGCGAATATATTCAGTGACATCTCATTTCAATGAGATACGGTGAACAGACTTTTATATGCAGCAGTAGATTGATAATCTCTGTCGATGTTAAATATTGATAGTTGCTCATCAATATATTCATACAACAATATACATTCTAGACAAGTCTCATTCGGGAAATTAGCATATTATTGATATTAATATATTTATATATATTTGTTATCATATTAATAATAAATATATATATATATATATATATATTGATTAAATATATATTATATATATTGAGATTATACATATATATATTGGATTTTGAAAAGAAAATTAAAAGACATAAATCTGATCCAAATTTAACAAGATCATCCACATATAAAACTGAGATCAAAATGTCATCATTATGCTGCACGGTGTAGACATTGAGATTCAAGCAACATAGCCATCTAATTGCATCCTCTCATACCAAGCCCAAGACGCTTGATTGAGTCCACAGAGAGATTTACACAATTGATAAACTAATGAAGAATCTTGGACAAATCCCTGTGTCTACTCCATTAGATCTCCTCTTGAAAATACCTATAAAGGTATACACTCATCACAACTAGCCAATAATCATCAGCAGCAATGGCAAGAGTCAAGAGGATGGAGTTCATCTTGGTTACTGAAGAAACATTTCAAAATAATCAACATCAATAACTTGGAGGAGATCTTTTGTCACAAGACAGCTCTTGAACTCATCAATGTTGTCATCTGCACCATACTTGATTCAATAGATTCACTTGCATTTAACCATCTTCCCTCCCTTGGAAAGGGTGACTAAGTCCCCAAGCATTTTTGCTAAGGAATTACACTCCTCCCATTGCTGAATCCCATATAGCAATACCAAATGCTTCCCTAAAAGATTGAGGATTGGAAATGGTGGCAACGTAGGCATGTGGAAGATCCTAAAGTTGAGACTGTGTTCTTCAAGTATCTAAAGGATCCCCAACTAAAGTGTAGTAGGAGGAGCAGCATGCATGTGTGCAAGAGAAGCAGTACGGAAGGGCATAAATGAGGAGGTTCCTCTATCTTAGAATTTGATGCATGGTTTAGGAAGGTCCCTGTGTGGAGGAAGAACTATGAAAGTCCAAGTTGGAAGAGCTTTTCTCAAATTTCACTCCTTGCAATGATCAACACATGCATATCGGGATGAAGTAGTTGATACAGATATCCCACAGAAATGCAACACTTGCTCTATGGTTCCGTGGCCTTGCATTTAGCCAGGGAATCTCAGCCTGTGCAAGAAAGTCCAAAAACCTTAAGTGCTCAACTAGTGGTTTATGGCCATCCAAGCCTCTATGGTTGTGATGTCTTTCAAGCCTTTGTTTGAAGTGCAATTCTGAACATGGTTAACAAATTCTATGGCCTCCACACAATACTATGGTGCTAGCAATCATTAATGTCTCATGCTGCTAGACATCTCTTTCAAGGATCTAGTGTTCCTCTCTGCAAATCGATTCTACTATGGCCTCTACAATATTATACATTGAAAATAAATTGCCTTTGTGGAACACAACTCTTCAAACTAGAGGTTTCCTTAGTCTTACCATTATCTGTGCGAAGGATCTTGATTTCCTTCCCTGTTTACTTCTTTACAAGGTCCTTGAAGCTTCGTTTTTTTCCAAAAGCTTCATTCCTATGACAAACAAAGTAGACTTTGGTGAACCAAGAGAAGTCATAAACAAGTAAGGAGAAAGTAGACCTTGTTGAACTACAAGGTCAGCAACAGCCCCGCTAAGTTCCTATGAATCAATTCAAGTATTGTGGAAGCTTACCAAGACACAAGCTCAACAAATGCCATATGAAAAGGTGACTTCAGGAAATCTTGTTGCCATGTTTTGTGTGCTCATCTATTGAAGGTAGCAATAACTCAAGTGTATCAACTGCTCATGCCATAATTTACTCACTCATTGGTGTGAGTAAGAAGTGCATTGAAAGGTGAATCAGACACGTAGTGTGAAAATGAGTACAATCATGCCTTATGGTTGGCCATGTCAAGGGCAACTAGGGAGTCTTTAAGATACCAAATAAATTAATAATTATATCTGGAGGGAGCTCAATTTTTTTACCTCAACCATGTAAGTGATTTGGTAGATGGAGAGTAAATTTGGTGACAAGTAGGGAACACATAGAACACTACTGAATGTTCCTCCTTCCATGGCAATAAATTATGACCCAAGGATATCCTTCGAAGATTTATCACCCATGTGAATTTTAGGAATTGAAGTGTGTGATCAAGTCTCCTAATGTTGCCATCTGGTGGGTAGCACCCAAATCAAGTATCCAAGTTATTGGAAATGATAAAGGAGCTAGGGTTGTGAGCCTTACCCTTTCCTTTCCTACTTGTGGAAAATGAGTCACTAGCAAAAGAATTACGAAGATTGATTTTCCTTTTTTCTAAGAACCTCCATGAGTGAGTCCATATGTTTTTTGTGGATTAGTCTTTATTCTCTTATCTGAATTCCATGAAGCCTTCTAACCCTTTTCTGACTAGTTTGCAATCAAAGAATGGAACTTAGAACACTTTCCACTAAAAGACCGCATTCATATCAAACTCATCAAAAGATGGCATTGTGAATACAAAATCTAAGGCACCCCTAGTGGAGTAGAAGGGAGAAACAAAGACTGTCCTCTAATCGGAGTTTCAATGACTTCAAATGTGAGAAGAAGTCTTGTTTGTTTCCAGAAAATTTCAGACCTAGATTAATCATCTCATTTTCCAATTGCTGACCCCTAAGCATATTAGTCTTACAGATTAAGATTTCCAATTTTGCCAAGATTCCCTGGGATAATCTAGACCATATATACAAGACTAGATCTAGGAACATTGCTAAACAAAGAAATTCAAATGCTTCATCACATTTATTGAAAACTCTCCTATATGCTATGTTCTAACAAGTTTCCGGGATGGCATGGACAAGGAAGGGGGTGATGCATTTTCAAAATAGGCAAAGTGGGTGGCTACTAAAAAAATAGGAAAATTTTAAAATACGGGGAAGTTTCAAATATTCATATGAAACATTGATAAGGCATTCATCATACACATTATAGATTCTTAGTACACAACTTTTACAACAAAATGCCCAAAGGCTACAACTGCCAAAAACAAAATGATGAAAACATAGAAAATATGTTGCTAAATCTGAGCTTGCAAATAACTTGGGCAATAAATGATCCTATCTCCCTTGTCTCAGGATCAGTGGTTGACACAAGCAACAGTTCTTTGTATTGAGATTGAAAAGGAGGCCACCTCAATAAGATTAAATGTCTAAAACTATGCTATTAATTATTGCAAACCTGCAATTTTGTTACTGCAAAAACAGCTAATAACTGTTGCTTTTTGTGATAGTAAACCACAATCTTAATTATTGCAAACCTGCAATTTTGTTACTGCAAAAACAGCTAATAACTGTTGTTTTTTGTGATAGTAAACCACAATCTTGGGAGTGAAACACCACTTTGAGAAGCAAAAATGGAGCTTGAAATCCTAGGTATTGTTTGCCTGATTTTATCTTAAAAACTATGCTATTTTCCCAACTGAAATGGCAGAAACTACTTTCAAATTTTACAAAGTTAATCCTAACAACATGCAAATGCCATACACCATAAACGAGCTTGAAATTGTGTTAGTTTGCAGACCAAAATCTCTAATTTAGAAGGAGCTTAAAAATTTGTTGGGCTAATAGTGTGCAGGGGGCGACAGAGAACAATAAAATATTTTTCAATTTTCTGGGCCTATTTTTTAATGTTGGCAGTAGCTGCAAGGGGATGATTAGCCGTCCCCATGAAGTCCCCACATTTCTGAGGTATTGGGACTGAAAAAGTTGATCATGGATGACGGAGTAAATTTCAAGGAATCTCCACATCTCCAAAATGTTTGAGATACAGAAACGTGTCAAAATGTCAGGGATGCACCCCCAAGGAACATCTCTTTTATGCATCTAGAATTTCTATACCCTTTATCATCCTAAAATACACTTTTCTTCTTAACAAAATTTCCATTTTACTTTGCCATGAGAAAAATAATTAAAAGGCGATTGAAGGTTGTTGTTCATCCACATAAGGAGCAAGAACTAAAATTGACAAATAAAAGATTAAAATAAGATATCCAAATTCACAAGCACATCCTAATACAATCTCCCTAAAAAATGTTTGGCACTTTATATGTGTGCACGCGCGTGTTTATTTTACAAACTAGAATTTAAATCACACATATAGTGCACAACTCTTTTACAATTTTTTGAAAAAAAAAGACTTATAAAAACTTAAGTTTGATTACAAATTTAGATTTCTAGCAAAATTTTATGCAAAATAAAAATTCTCTTAAATCTAATAAACAAGTCAGAAGTTATGCTAATTTGAAAAATATCACCTTATTGGGATGCCAAAAAGGGCCTGGAGCATTGTTGTGGTGGCGGTGCACCTCAAAAGGGTAACTCAGATGGTATGGGACATCTCGAAGATCTTTAAAACAAAGTCGTGGACCTCAAAAAAAACCAAAAATTGGTTATGTTGAAATCATCTCTTTCTACAGGAAACAAACATATGTTTTCCACTTAGCAGAACTGGTGAACACAACTCCCCTTGGAAAAACCAAAGAACTTGTCATAGTTTGGATAGTCTCTGGAATAGCTGACTGTCTTCATTAACAACATATGATGACCTTTTACAGTACATGTTCCTTCACAAAGAAGGAATTCATATAAATCCATATACCTAATTTCAGAAACACGAAACAATCCCAGGATTCCTTAGCTCATTTGATTTTGACTTTATATTTTGAACTGGTGAAACTCGGAGCAAACACGACCTATAAGGCTATAACTATTAGATGAATTGCCCTTTCAAATACCAGAGCACCCAACAGCTCACTAGACAGTGTATGGCATCTTTGTGCAATTGTTACCTCATTCTATCTCCCAACTTGTTACCCAACAGCCCTAGAACAAAGAACAAGAAATTCAAGAAACAAGCAGAAATCTTCCAACACCTTATAACTCTAAGGACTGGAGATCAAGACACATTTGCGAAGGCAAATGCAAATATTGGGACAGTCCCACCAACTCCCAAGTATAGTGCTGTATACAACACCAATTGACAAGGCTCCTTTGAGGAGCCCAGAAAGACAGGCTTATCCTAACTTCTTTCCGGCCATTAATGATACTAATGCTGTAAATATCTCAGTTTTGCCAAAAACTTCATAATTATAAGTGGGGCAAAAACTATCAAAGTCTCAAATAAATTGATCTCTAGGTTCTCTGCTCTGTTAGGTTTCTCTAGGTTAAATGTTAAAATATCAGTGAAAGGAAACTCCTTAGGTGGGAGGAGGAAAATATTAACTTTAATCGCTGTTTATATTTAAGATTGCCTCATTGGGTATTCATAATGCTCGCTGCTGTTTGTAATCAGCCCTTTAATTCATGAATGATATCCTTCCGTAGTGGGGGCATGACCACAGAAAATGGTAAAAGCCTAGATTAGATCATCCAGGTAACAGTTAGACACAAGGGACCCTATGTCTACTGCTGGAAAAGACAAGGGCAATTTGGATAGGCAATTCATATAACTTAAGTCTCATCACAGACTTTCCCTTTAATTCCATTAAAGTAAGTTGATGCATTTCTGCCCTGATTCTTTGGACCTAGCCCAACGACAGTTGCCTTTATGGGCATCTAGGCTTCAAGGTTCCATCTTTGGGGGAGACTGGTGTTGATTCTCAATTTAAAATGAGTGCTAATCAATTGGAGTTAAAGGCTTCCTGTCCATTTTGGACCAGAACATTCCAAGAGTGGAGGACTCCACCAAAATATTGAGGCTCAAGAATATGATCTGGCATGCCATGATTATAGCTATATATAGGCTTACAGCTTTACTCAGATGATTTTTGTTCCTTTGTTATCATTCAAAGAATTATATTTGTGCAAAGTAAGGACATATGGCCTTCATATTTCTAAAATGAGTTATCAGGAACAAATGCCAAGCTTTAAGGACCATTTATTTATTTTATCACAACTTCCTTCTATGACACTGTTTAATAAGATCATTTAGTGATTCACGTAAATGTTCTGGTTGAGAAAATGAGGCAATAACCACTAAGTGGTTGCACTTTGTATATTTATATGGTTTAAATACAGGGCTGTTGGAGATAATATGTATGACAATACAATCAAGTCACTTGGATGCCTACACACGACAACAATTTAGCTCCAAGTTCATTTTTTAAGTTGAGCAACTCTTACTGGCATACCAATATCCCATTCCCATGCCCATACCGGCAACTTAGGTCTACATTTTGGAGACAAGGCATAGTTGAACCATGTAACTTTTGCTAAATTTGTGATAGTGCTAGAATCCCACCCAATCTTCTACTTCATTATCCCCTAATCAAAAGCACATACACAAATGTTGAATCACAATTTTATGCTCTACATTGATATATCATCATAGACTGTCCTTTTCATCTATCAGTATGCTATAAATTCTTACTAGTGACACATCAAGACTATTTCATCCAAAACTTGAAACATAAAAACCTGTAGACATAACTCAAAGCATACAAGATTTTGCTATAAATACATGCAATTACGTTGAATTAGAGTACTTCTGGTAGGAAACTGTATAAAAAAATTTATATTAACATTTTGGATCACACCCCATGATCCTTTATTAGGATGAAGGAAGCAAAATGCAAATTGATATATCATCTTCATCATATTGCTTTTCTCACCTGAAGATGGATCATGGAGTGTTATCTCAAATGTTGATACAAAAATTCTTACACAGTTATCTACCAAAAGCACTCCCTTTCACTTTAATGGACTGTGGAAAGTCATGGTTATAAAGCAATAACATAGCATATTTTGAACGCATGTATACAATTTAAGAGCTATAAAGCTGCAGGTTATGCATTTATATCCTACATACTTCTCTATAACAAACAAATTTAAACTTGTAATTTTGAGTTTTGCAGCTGCAGAGCAATCTCATATGTGCCCATGAATTTCATAATTGTCAAGATAACATACCTTCAATGCACAGTCAACCTTTGTCATGAAAACAATGCCAGGATGTGCAGCATTAGGTCCATTAAAAAGCCTGGCAACTTTTTCATAATGAGGCTATAACATCACAAATGTAAATCAGTGAAAAACTCATTTGAAACTTGTATTTGAATCAACAGTGATAAAAGAGCCAGTCATACATTTCAATCGATTTACCTTGTAGTTCCGACATGCAGGACACCTGCATTCCAATTGAAAAACACAATTTAAGATTTCTATGGAACATATTAAGAGAGCCATTTAGAAGAAGTATAACACAGAAGACAACATTTAGGGCAGTAAACCACAACATTGCATAGGTTTACTCATAAAATGAATCTGGTTTAAATTCATAGTGCTTTCAATCTTACTAAATATGCCTCAGTTTTCACAAAAAACAACAGACTAAATATTGCTAATATTTCAAAAGCATCATCATAAATGACTTTCATATAGAAGAATAGAAGACAAAAAAGTGATATTAAAAATAATAAGTGAAGGTCCAACCTTACATTTCACACCATCCTTAATAATACCAAGTTGGATATTTTATTTAGATGGATTTGATATGTGTACTGCTAAGTAGCAAATTACGACATAATGGCTTAACTAGCCAAAGCTTGACAATGTTCCCAAGTTGGACACTGAGTTGGATTTTGGAAAAAATGGCTTAATAAATAAGGAAATAGATTTTGCACTCTTACAAATCAATAAAGTACTCATATGATTGGCATAGAAGCTATGGATGAGCATGAATTTATCTCCACCAAGGACAACATATTAGGTCATTCTTTTGTTTTCTCAGCTATAGGGATCAAGGAATACAGATGATTTGAAGTTTCTTCATGGTTCATCAACTTTTTAAATCACCCAGCAGAGTCAACCATTAAAGCGCTCCCTGATATAATGGGATGATAAAAGTTGACTGCCAAAATTTTGTGCTACGGATAACAGAGCATTTCATTCAGTATAAAACAGTAAGAAGCACCTAAGTCCTTGAGTATGCTCATGTCTCTTCTCTTGTTCTTAACAATTTTATTAAAAATGCACTCTAACATTAATGTGCTCTAACTTGGAAGTTTTACATTTTATCTTAAAAATTGCAGAAAATCCTGAATGCTATGCACTAAGACATATAAACAAGTATTTTAAAATGGATCATTGAAGAAAAGCTGCTTCAGCATTTTCCATGACAAGAGAATGATACCATTTCCATTGCAAGCAGTTTTTTAATATTGAGATTAAAAGTTCAGAATTATCAAAATATGCCAAAACAGGTGCAATCAGCTTATATAAAAGTGTTGTACATTATGGCAATGGGAGGTAGAATGTAATATTACACATGCAGAAACTTAAGATCTATAAATGCTGACATGACCTGTCATTTATACAGTTCAAATTGCATTGCACATAGCCTGATATTTGGTGAAAGGATCTTTTGCTCTCAAGACAGCAGGTTAAGTTGTAGCTTCTGATCGTTATAGCTCACATTTATAAAAGAAAGAATGAGAGAAATAAGAGGTTCAATAAAATACAAAATACCTTTAAATGAAAAACATGGTACAAGGAAACCGGAGAACAACAACAAATATTCTGTTTCCAGAAAACAAGAATTTCTATCATATATCAAAATTGTGCTATAGTCTTTCTAAAATGTCTTATATTAATTTTGTTTTATTTATTTTGTACAGATTTCTCGCCTGCTTTAATTTTAGGGCAGTGCCAAAAAAATTACTCATCCTGATCAAGACAAAGGAAAAAAAGATAAATTATATATGTCCATGTTAAAGCTTTTTTGATACTATACTTCTAATATGGACATGCTGAATAGATAGATGATAGATTGAAATGTTTACTTCTAGCTAGCAAAATGGAACACAAAAACCTTCAACCGTATTGTATTTTACTCCTATCCATCTCCATTTTTTTGAGTCTTTAATCTTTGTGTTGTTGCCAGTGCCACAAATAACAACTTTTTTCTTTATCAGAATAAGCATTTCATAAGTCTTTCTGCAAAATATGAAAATTGGGAGCTTAAACCTGCATGCATTTTTATCTTCTCAATTTAAGAGGCAATAAAATCCTCTTTATTGTTTGTATAAAAAATATTCTAAAATATAAAAATATAGTTTAACAAAACCATTTGGCAGACTAATGAAAATGTTTCATCAGACTGCAGAAGATTTTTAAGTAACCCAAAAAAGAGTTGATGTTCCCTATGGAAAGCTTGGTAAGTCAATCTATATGCATATTTTGCTTACTTTTATTAAATAGGATGTAATGTCCCCTGTAGTTTAGACGTCTTTTTAGCATATAATAAATTGCTAAGCCTTCTTTGTAAAGCTCCCAAAGGTTAAGGCATTTAATTAATAAAGGGGGACGAGTTGCTTTTCTTCATTTAAGTCCCTACTTTTCAGGCATGGATGCCCTACTTTTCAGTCATGGATGTGGGCCTTATTTGAATCGTGGTCGACTTTATCTGCTTGGTCTTTCTCAGCCAACTCAGCAGCTTTCTTGACAAGGCGGATAGGAGTAAATTTAGTAATTGCCATTGAAGTGATTTTATGGTGGGATAGAAAGCATAAATCAGCTTTTTTGAGTCAATGAAGTCTTTAACTGGAAATCGCAGGAGGAAAGGAATTATTCTATGGAAACTTGATTATATTATTTCTCTCTGCCCTTCATATCTCTGTACAGGACGCAACCCCTGTAGCAGAACCTGTCATGGACGCAAACCCAGCGCTGGTATTGATTCAGTGATCAGATCCTACAGTAGCACGTTTGTGTTTTTTTGATACAGCAGATTGTGGAATCACAGCCATTTGAAGACACCAGCTTGTGTAATATCTCAGCGATACCATTCACAAGTTTAACATGTTAATGTTTGTAGCTGCAGGAGACATTTTTCTTACCTGCAATGACTTCATCAACATACAGGTGGTATGATTGCGATGCCTATATTCAGCGATGTCTGTTTCCTTCTCATGATCAAGTATTCTGAGACAGGAAGGGTCTTTAATTAATCAGTCCAATTATTCAATGAAGCTTTTGTATGATCACGAGTGTTGATGTTATATAGCATCAGGAGTTATCTTTCTCTTGAAGGTGAATCACTTGTCCAAGAAATGCGAAGGGTCTTACATTTGGAAATTGAAAAGACTTGCATGGAAATGTGAAGAGACATCCATTTGAAATGAAGAGACTTGTGCTTGGAATGTAAAGAGTCTTCTGCTTCGAAGATGAAGAGTCAAATCTTCTATATATTTCTGTCTTGTGCATTGGTTAGGTGTTAGTCACGCGTTATATTGTTGGTTCTGTGTGTAGTAGATGCATTGCTGGTTCAGTTTGAAGCATTGTACACAGATGTCTATTATTTTATCAATAAAGCATCATTTCTTGCGTGGCTGGGTTTTTCCCCTCAAGTTGGAGGGTTTTCCCAGGATAAATATTAGTGTCTTATTGTTCTTTATTCTGTCATGTTTTGCTACTTATTTCGATTCCTGGTAAAACATTAAAATGGTATCAAAACTTGGACAGCCTTGACTCTCTCACGAGAGGAGTTGGAATATGAGATCGGTATATGTGTAAGTTTTCAGAGGAGAATGGATGCTGACTATCATTGGAGCTGGGCGTTTGTGTTTCAAGAAGTAAAGGATTTGTATGCAACTGTGAAGTGGGCAGCAATAAGAAATTTTGTGATTGTTGCTCTTCATGTCTTCTACTGACTTGCATTCTTGATGAGTGAAATTGGCTTCCTCTGTATGTTTGTATGAATGTATCCAACGCTTCATAGACAAATGATGTTGAAAAGTCCTTAAGTACTATGCAAAATATTACTGCTGGAAAGTTTGTTGTCGTATTGTGAGGAAGATTAAACAATGAAGAGATAAGTATTTTATGATTGTACCTTTGAATATTGATCATGAATTTTATATAGTTAATTCATACATTAACATTTGGAATAGTGAATAGTGTTTGCTTTTAGCATTGAACGGTATATTTCTTTTGGATAGTTTGATTCTATAAACTTCTACTAATTTCTCTAGAAATGCTTCCAGGACGGATCGAGAAGCAACGGGATGATGAGAGATTACATGCGAAATCATGTAGGCTGTAGAAATGAACATTAGGGGCACTGCTTGCAGTCATGAGACTATATTGGTATCGCATAACGTCGTTTAAGAGGAAGAACCTATACAGTTTGTCATTGTGATTTGTTTCTTTGAAGAGGAAGAAATGATATTCAGAGGGAGACTCTTCAGCTGCAGAGATCATATTTGCACAGTCAATCTGAATTTGAAATTGGTAGCTCCACAGTAGAGGATGATTTGGGATGAGGTCAAGGAGGACAGTCCTAAACTTTAATATGTGAGAAGGTTGATGCAAGTGTTAGAAGAGTTAGAGGGAGCTTGTGTTGCAGAGGGAGAGTGTCAAGTCCTTTGTAGAGGATTAGCAAGCTCATGAAGCAGTGTGACTGCAAAAGCTCATTGTTTGGTCAAGCATTGGAGCCAAATGTATTTTATTGTGATTATCAAAGTTGTAAGATTGTTGCTCTTGTTGAGAGAGAGTCTCAGCTTCAATGATTCTTATACATGTTAATGAGTTCTTCTCTGAGAGGGAGAAGTTCGAGGTGCAATCCCTTGTTAATGAGTTCTTCTCTGAGAGGGAGTTCGAGGTGCAATCCCTTGTTAAGGGGTTCTTCTCCGTGAGGGAGAAGTTCAAGGTGCAATCTCTTGTTAATGCATTCTTCTTGCGAAAGAAGTTTGAGGTGAAAGCCCTTGTTCCACCCTCTGGGAGTAGCTATGGTGGATGTCATGTGAGAGACTCTATGACTTAGCTCTTGTGTTATTCACCTTCTGGGAGTAGCCGTGGTGAACGTCATGTTGAGATGACGATATCACATTGAAAAAACCCATGATAAAGCTTTTGGTTTTCTCACAATGGGTGTAGCCATTGTGAGGGTCATGCTGAGAGAATCCATGGCATGAGAATCTGGAAAGATACCTCCCTAGCTAAGAGGGAGTGTTGATGTTATATAGCATCGGGAGTTACCTTTCTCTTGAAGGCGAATCACTTGTCCAAGAAATGTGAAGGGTCTTGCATTTGGAAATTGAAAAGGCTTGCATTGAAAGGTGAAGAGACATCCATTTGAAATGAAGAGACTTGTGCTTGGAATGTAAAGAGTCTTCAGTTTCGAAGATGAAGAGTCAAGTCTTCTATATATTTCTTTGTCTTGTGCATTGGTTAGGTGTTAGTCACGCATTATATTGTTGGTTTTGTGTGTAGTAGATGTATTGCTAGTTCAGTTTGAAGCATTGTACACAGATGTCTATTATTTTATCAATAAAGCATCATTTCTTGTGTGGCTGGGTTTTTCCCCTCAAGTTGGAGGGTTTTCTCAGGATAAATATTAGTGTCTTATTGTTCTTTATTCTATCATATTTTGCTACTTATTTTGATTCCTAGTAAAACACTAACAAGGAGAACCTCAGAATGATTGAAGAGTCATGTTCTTGGGTATCGCCGGCAATCAAAGGGACATGTCTGTGCATGATACCGCCAATCAAAAGGATATGTCCGTGCATGATTTTTTTTTATCAAAGAGTCTTATTGAGCGTGGTTTTTAGCAAGCAAAGAGTTTTGTGTAACTGTTGGAAATGAAAGAGCCTCATTTTTAGCGTAGCTGTTGGAATTTGAAGGGTCTTGAGTAACTGACCCATTCGTGGCTCTCGTGGGAATCTCCTCACATTAATGTCACCAGTTGTGAAACGAAAGGGCTCTTGCTAGCATCAGGACTTCGTATCACTTCATCTTTCAATCTTTGGCTACGTTTTATAGAGACAGTTGGCTAGCGTTGAGGGGTGGGACTGGTGTGGTCTATGTCTTGGTGATATCTATCTGTCGTGTATTATCCTGGAGTGGCAATCATTGCAAGAGACGTTCAGTAGACATTAGTTTGTGTATCTGCTGAAGATATTATGAGTTTTTTTGTAGGAGATCATTGGATTAGTCTATAGTAATTATTATTTTTTAGTCTAATGTTATCATTCTATGTATTCAGTGTTGAGTGAATACATTTATTGGTCTGTGTGAGTTTTCTGAGATCTGAGATAGTATTATTGTAATGAGAAAACAGTGTGGTGATCCTTTAGAAGTGTGCAGTCTAAGTATTCAAGCTTTGTATCCAGATTATCATTATTATTTAATAAAACAATATTCTTTGGTGTGGTTGGGTTTTTCCCTCGAGGAAGCTTTTCCCAAGGCATCTCTGGTGTTCTTGTTGTTTTTGAATATCTGCTATTTGCTTTTTTATATTCTGGTTCTAAACATTAACATATCGAGGGTGTTCTATTTCAAAATCTTTTAGTGGCATATGCAATTTATGTAATCAATTCCCTAAAATTCATAGTGTTTCTAGGTTGTCTACTCGCCCCTGCCAAATTGTTTATGTATCTGAAATTTGTAATTTCTATCTTTATTGATATAAGCAACTGTATCAAATAGATATTATAATTTGTCTAATTTGTAAAAGAACCGTGAAAGGGATATTTCATAGGATGTTACTAAGAAGTCCAGTTCGTCCCTGGACCTACCTGGACCAGGCCAAGTTCGAACCGGTCCGTGGTCCAGGTCCGGTCCGCCTGTGGGTCCGGGCAGGGTCCGGTCCACAGGACCAAGTTCAAACCAGCCTTTGCCAAGTTCGGACCCGGGCGAACTTCACGCAAAACAGCGAACTTGGTGCGAACTCCAGCGAATTTTTGCCCACAGACGGAATTTAAGCGTCTTTTTTTGGTATATTTTATAAAGTTTTGACGTCCACAACCCAAATTTTTGACATTGCCGAACTTGGGCCCGCTGAAAAATAACTCTCCATGCCTTTATAAAATAATTTTTGACATCACTACCCCTTTGACCCCGTCTTGGGGGCTTTGCCCCCAGACCCCCATTTAATAATTTGGGGTGGAAATTGCGCCGATAAAAGTGGGGAAAATTAACCTTCGAGTCTTATTAGGCTCCATAAATGATGATGGTGATGGAGAAGAAGAATATCAATAAATTATTAATCCATTAGTTGAACTTCAAACAATGATACTTGAACTGGTGTTATGATTTAATTTTAATGTTTTGAATCTTTGATGTTGAACTTGAACTTGAAGTATATGATGGTATGATCATGATTCATGAAGCTATGATTACAAGTGTTTTTGTCGTTTAAATGTTTTTATGATACTATGTGACATTCTAATCTTAACTCATGCTTCTAGGCTGCATAAATATGTGTGTGTGTATATATATATATATATATATAATTTACATGTTTTTGTAAAAACGAACCTGAACCCAAACCCCTTTTCAAAATTTTGCTGTACCGGTGAACCGGTCCTTCGAACTCGAACCGGCATCCTAGGGATGTTAGAATTACGGTGTCATTCACCTTGTAAATCCTATATATTTAATCAGTGTTGCAAGACTCGCCGAGTGGCGAGTACTCGCCGAGTTTTTATACCCCGCGAGTTTTTCGGGGATTTACTCGCCACTCGGCAGTAGCCGAGTTTCCCCAAAAACTCGCCAAAAACTCGCC
>MU224482.1:1196352-1218775 GCA_018584345.1 Thuja plicata | reverse complement strand
GTAGGGAATCGAACAATGTAATACTTACCTCTCCGAACCAGTGGGGATTCTGAGAAATTGGCCGTTGCATCCGACGGACCGAAACGAACAAGCTCTCGTAAGCACAGAAGACCAGGGGTTAGGGTTTTGAGCAAGGCACTCACGCGGACGAAGGAAATAATGTCGTTGGATGTGAAAATTTTGGTATAAAAAGCGAATGTCAAAAATTATACAACACCCACGTGGACCCGACGACCTTTCAAAATTGGCATTCAGAAACCGGCATGCGAGCCCGATATTCCAATTCCACCTTTTCAAGTGGAAGATGGTATGCCCATTTTTTTGGCAAAATTGGCATACCGAAATTCCAATTCCATCCGTGCATGTCGACCACAAACAATGGATTTCAAATTCTGAATTCGCAATTCGGGAATAACGACCGATATGCCTGCGTCCAAATGGGCCCTAATAAAAGATATATATGTAGAGAAAGAGGGAGAGGGGGAGTGGGGAGGGTGGGGTGAAAGATTTTAAATAAATTACAAAACCTAAAATAAAATACATCTATTTATAATATCTATGATAGCATTTTGCATATTTTTTAATGAATTTTTTTAAATATTATTTATTTGAAATTGTTAAATAGAACATTTTTATTGGTGTAGTATTAAATTATTCTAAACATTATCTTGAAAAATAACATTTATTTATAATAATAAATTTAAATATTATAATAATTCTAATTAGTATTTTGCCTCAAAACTATTTAAAAATGTTGTTATTTCATTTATATTGTTTAAATTAACTATTTATTAAAAAAAAAATCTTAAAGAAAAGATATTGAATAAATTAAAAAAACCTAAAAAATTATGAGGTAAATGAAAATGGTTCTTGAATAAACAATGTAAATAAAATAAAATCATTCTAAGCATTATAATTGTAAAGTAAAATAAAATATTTTTTAAAATAAATAAATTTGAATAGTATTATAAATTGAAATAAAATACATCTACTCGTAACGTCTATTTTTTTATCAATCGAAAATAAATTAAATAATAAATACTTCTAAAATAAATAGTGGCATTGACTTCGTGAATACTTTAGACCCAAAACTTTGCCAACTAAAGAGTTATTCATTTTGGAAACAACTATGTCCACTACCAAATCCAATAGGTAGAATGCAATATTACCAAAATCAAAAGCAACATCAAGAAAAATAAAAGAGTCCAATACACAACTCTTACCCTTTCAGAATTTCACTTTATCCTTGTATGTGTTGATTGGTGAATGAATGGGTATGGTCTAGATACCAAAGTTATTATGGAATCAATTTTTTTTTGGAACATCTTGATTTTGCAATTTACATAGACATTTTACCCTTTTTCTAATTCTAGATTTCCCAATTTTTTTGGCCCGATTTGTTGAACAAAATATTTGTTGTAAACTTAGTAACTTGCCAAATAATCTTTGTTGCGCTAGTAGTACTTAAGCATTAGTGAGGTTGAAATTGAATAGTTTCAGATAAATTATATGCTCTACAATCGTAATGGGAAAATAAAAAATGAGGGTTTCAAAAGCCTTGAGCTTGAATTGATGGGGGAAATGAATGCTTGCAATTAGGTAACATTTGCAGAGTTTGGTTTGACATGTCATTGATTGTTTTGGTCAAATGTATGTGGTAATTATTTATTCGATTCTACGTGGACATCAAACTATTATGAAATGTGTTTAGGTTGAGGTGTCATATTGTGTTCTTATGCATGAAATTCATTATTCCCTGCCACACTTACCCATTACACTTCTAAAATTCCTCGCAAAAATTAACAATATATTCACAATAATAGGTATGGATTTGTGTCTCTGAAATGCTTCATTTATCCAACACCCGTAGAGATGTTATTTAGGGTTTTATGCATTACACATTCATTGCATTATGGTGAATTTCCTCCAACAAGATGAGAATCAAGATATAGTGGATTCTCACCTTGGTTGTGAATTTGACGGTCTTGGTGATTCTCCTTCTCAGACTATGATGATGGAAGTTGCAAAAGTGATAGATAGCTACCTCTAGATAGCTTCCTAACACTTTCAAAATTTATGGTCATTATATAACACATGTCAGAGTATGCACATGTGGTGGATGAAGGGTTACGTAGAGTCATTGATATATACTTGAAGGCCCATTCTAGATTGACAAAAATTGAATGGAAAATCTTTGCAAGTTTATAGATTGCTAGAAATTGGGTTGAGTAGTCCACATACTCTAGGGAAATGGGAAAGGTTCCTGGTAATTGGGGGAACTATGACGAATGTGGCATGGGAGAAGCTCCAGAGGAAGAGCTTCTGTGTGAGCTTTTCATCCTCCGAGAAGAGTTCACGGGGCTTGTAGTCCATGTATTGTTCGAGATTGTCCTTGACCAATGCACAGGCCTGACCTGCCGAGGGAAAATGATGTTTGATCCTATGTTGGTCGTGTAGCCCCACGAGAGCTTATTTGGTAAATGAATTTGATGATCTTCCTAGGCATTTCTCCTCCTCCCTAATGTACCCACAAATCATTCATGGAATTCATGATTGGGTCTTGGGATTTGAGGACCTTTGTGCGCTCATGATTTCCTCTGAGAGTTTGCTTGATATTTGGAGTTGGGCCTCCACTTTCATTAGTTGTTACCTGGTTTGGATCAAATTTACCATCAATAATACAGGTCAAAATATAATAGACTGAAGAAATTGGATGGCTAAGATATTTTCAATGGTTGTCCACCCTTCTGAATAAACATGGACCATTGATACTATGATGTGGTCTCTCTATAATTCCTTTAGAAATAGAGATATGTTTAGGCCGGGGATCTTTCAAGTTAGAGAAAGTATCCACACTATTTGTATTTTTTCCTACCTGTGGAGTTTTTTGCATGCCATTGAACTTTGATTTTTCCTTTACAAGAAGCATCATTTGTGATGTCTATCAGATTTCCGATTTTAAGCTATTGTTTGGACATGTCTCTTGATTTTGTGTGAACATCCAACGCTACTATTTTGTTGTGACTTGATTCTTTATTTCTTTCAGAACTATTATTGGAGGAAAGTGATATGCGATGTATATCTAAGAGTGACCCACATGGAAGCTTTGTGCTCCCTTTCCTAGAATCCTGAATTTCCTTCCTATATTTGTTGTTCAATGTTTTGACTAATCACTCCAAAACTACCATCCAATGGTCAATATCAAGCAACATGCACTGACAAAAAATGAATCAACGGTTAGAGATTGTGCAATGTTCGTCCATTGTCTCCCCATGATTGCAGACCATTGATGGGAAATATGAGCTTCTCAATCCCATATAAGGAAACACCTCAGCATAATTAAAAGTAGCAATTATATTTTAGTGTCTACTAGGTACATTTTAGGTCATTTAAAAATTATGGTATATTTTTTTGGCATACATTTGTACATTGCATGAGGTAAATTGGTAGACCATTTAAAAAATGATGTTTGTTCTAACACATGTCTATATAGAGAAGGGATAGTTTCAAATAAGGGGATGCATTTATTTTAGTTATGTTTGGATCACTTATATGATCTAAACATAACTAAAACAAATGCATCCACTTATATGATCCAAACATGACTAAAACAAAAATTCTAAATTAGGAAGATAATCAAGCTCCATTACCAATAGGCTTATATGTCATGTTTCAGAGAGAGAGAGAGAGAGAGAGAGAGAGAGAGAGAGAGAGAGAGAGAGAGAGAGAGAGAGAGATGTTGAACACACCATAANGTGTGAGAGAGAGAGAGAGAGAGAGAGAGAGAGAGAGAGAGAGAGAGAGAGAGAGAGAGAGAGAGAGATGTTGAACACACCATAAGACTGAGAGGGGGGTGAATCAATCTTGATAAAATCCTTAATCTTTTTCAATCACAAAAACTTATTAACTTCAACCAACTAACCATCAATGAAAGATAAAGCACTAAACATCAAATACATAAACACCATATTTTTACATGGAAAATCTAATGTGGTAAAAACAACAGTGAGGATCACACTCACTATATGAATAACTTATTACAATGTTTTAGGATCTTGACCAAGGAAGCTCACTGCTCATGATTTAGACTTGCAAGCTAAGGTGCACAACCTTAGGACAAGATACAATGGACTTTCAATGTTGAGATGACGATCCCAGGGCAAGATATAAAAGGACATGCAAATTGAAGCAAACTTGTGAAGGGTGTAATATCCCCTTTCTAGTACTTATAGCATGATGTTGTCGTTAGCCTATTTCCCCTTGGTCTCGTATGATAACTAGGATATTTAAGGGACTTTGAAGCCATTTTTCCTAGGCATTTTCAGTTACAGATCATTCCAAGGTGTTTAGAGGCAATTTTGGGCATACTTACTATTTATAGTAAGTCATTAGAGCATCATCTAGACTAATCCAATGACAATGTCATGTCAATGGTAAAAAAATTATATTGATAGAAGGATTTTAATATCATTGATATAATTTATTATGCATTAATAAAGTTAGTTTATAAAGTTAAATACAAATATTTAACTTTATTAGTGTTGGACTATAGTTGAAGTGGGAAATATTTAAATAAAAAGTTCCCTTTATTTTATAAAATATTTGAGACATAAATTGTAAAAATGGACTTATGTCATTTATCCCACATTAGCAAGATAAGTGAATGAGCTCTTATAAGAACAATATAAAAGAAGTTCAATAGCTCTTTTCAGGCATGGTGGAAATTATATGAAATTGATTAAATATTGGAGAAATTCTTTTTTAAGTGGTTTGTGAGGATGAAATCCCTCATGAATGCCATTCTCTTTATTGTTGAGAGACACACAGTCAAGAGGATTGATAAGGGCTTCTTGCGAGGCAACTCTATTTGAGATAGTAATTTCTTTCAAATGCCAATGTTTGGTTGTCAAAAGAGTTCAATATGAGAATTTAGAGTGGTGTTATTATTTTTCTTGTTTTGAATGAATTTTCTAGGAATATCTTACATCATTTGGGGAAATCATACATGTCATCTAAGTTAGACAGGACCCATAAGTTAGTTGTAGTAGTTGAGGAGAACATTGCAAGGGTTATATAAGTCTAGGCCACCCAAAATAGTTGTGTAGTAGTCTACAGATCACTAAAATAGAGTTGTACATGTCTTAGAGGGATTCAAAGGGGGTTGCACTTGCCTGGGAGAAAACATTGTGTGTCATATAAGCTTATCAAATTTTCAATAGGTCTTATACGAGTTCTATTAGTGAATTGATCACCTTAGGGAAGTGTAAATGGGGTTTTGAAGGACAAAAATTGGTGTTGTTGTGTATAGAAGGAAAACTCATGTATACACTAGGACTTGGTATGTAGATATTTGGTATGACATTGCCATTGTAGAAAAATATCATTTGTTGTCATAAATCATAGTTATCAATTTACTATTGTAAACTTTAGATTATTAGAAATTAAACAAAGTATGTGTATGTATTGAAAAGAATATTGTCTCAAGGGTGGTGGCTCTGAACCTGCTAATCCCTAGAAGAAGAAGGTCAGTGTGAAATGCTCGCCGAGCATGTAGAGGATAAAGAAATAAAGTAAGGATGTAAACAAAATCCAACTAGAATTTTTTGTGATATGGAGCCTAGTAATGACCGACACTCCAAGTTTTGGCTTGGCCATAAAGGCATTTTGGCTTTGAAAATGATTGTCTCTACCCGTCACTATGGATTTTTGAAGCACACCCAGTTACAGATAAGCTAAAGCTGATGAAAGTGGTGGAAGTGCTACGTGCATCTAGAAATATCTTTGAACTTCATAGCTGTGTTATAGTCTCTTCATAAATACTTATAGAACAGATACTCATAGATGGTGTAGAAACTATGTTTGGATTCACAGAGATGTCGGGTGAAGAGGTTTACCACCCATTTTGATGTTTTATGTTTTACAGATTGTAATGGTTTTTGCACAATAGCAAGACTGGGCAAACCAGATACACATACTTGAAATGTACATTTTACCTTTTTTATAATAATAATACATAACTATTACTGATACATTTAAAAAATATATATATATTGTCTTTACATTGTATTCTATCCATTGGTGATTTGTCAATGAGTTGTTTACTTCGTTCAAACATTTACATATTCAAACAAACTAAATATTTGAAGTTAAAAGGAAATAACATTTGATAATAAGGGTAGACCCTTACATGGGTATCAAAGAAGTATATCCTTCCATCCTAGTGGGTACAAAATGATTGAACAATTATATGACAAATTGGAGTATGCAACCTTGGACTTACCATTATACTTAACACAGAAACAAGACGAGGTTAGAAGGACAAGAGGATCCAGAAGTAAATAGGATTACAAGTGAAGAGAATGAAAGACATATAGGTGAAAAGTGTTGGAAATGAGTTGAGTAACTGAGAGGGAGGGGTGAATCAGTTACCGCAATAACAAATCCAAGTCCCTTAGATGTCTTAAACAAATTTATCATTGTTTCTCGGTTAACACAAATATTCTACTGTCACTCGGTTAACATAGCAAATCTTAAGACATTAACTATGATTGTCCTTAGTAATTAATTGCAAAAACATAAACCATAAACTAAATGAAATGTACACATATAACACCAATATTTAACGTGGAAACCCAATATGGGAAAAACCACCAATTGTAATTAGTCATTGTTTTTCACTCTTCTGAAGTGAACCCTGTTAGGAGCCAACCCTATTAAAGGTTACAATAACACATTGTTAGGTGTGACCCTGTTAGAGGATTTAATCACCCTGTAAGGAGTGGCCTTGTTAGAGGTCTTCAAACACTTCAATGTAGAAATGTCTCCTTGTGAGAGGATTTACAAAAGACTGTTAAGTCTACTCTATAAAAAGATTTTGATCACTGCTACAATTGTTAGAGAGTAACAATGGATTGACCTATTTTGAGAAGCAATTGTTTTTGTTGATTCAGATCTCTGCTCTGGCTTTAATTACTTGATCCTCACTGATCGGATATTCTGTTATAGCTCTGTATGGTATGTCCTCAATCAGAATCCCATCTGATTTTGCCTCCACACTTCATGTCATAAACACTTTTTTGTTGCACCATATTCAATCGAAACTTCACCTTATATATATGATAAGCCTTGTCAAGTCGGCCTTAATATCCTTCCAAATAATCAATAAAACTTAAGTTTGTCGGCTTCATATAACCATTTAACCATAAAATATAAACTGTTGTTAGTCGGTTGTCACTAAAAGCATAACTCAACTAATACTGAAATCCTTCAATGCCTGGCCAAAATTGTAATGCCCGAGTGAACTCGGTTAGAACTAAAAATTCACTTTGGTCTTCTTTGATGCCTGAGAGTTCTTGGGATGAACTGACTATGCTTGGATTGGATTAGACATTTGTGTAAACATCACTACATTTGTGTAAACATCAATGACAATGTACAATTAAATAATTGTCATCAACAATCTCCCTCTTTAGCATTGATGGCAACACAACATGTCATAATACAAAGAATTATAGAGAAACAAACATAAGAATCTAATTTTATTAATGTCCTTAGCTTCATTCTAATTCTCATCCAAAAACTCCCTTTGTCTTCACAATCACTGAAATATAGATTTCTCCCTCTTACATTAATCTCTATTCCTGATAAAATCTCCCTTTGTCATCAATCTCTCCATCAGTAATATTTATGACATCAGTAATCTCTCCCTCTTTAACAACCAATTCCAAAGACACCTTCCAATACACATCCATAATGTACCTATTTGTATTGATTCATATGCAATAAGATCTCAATATATGCATCAACATGTTAAGTCTATTATGTAGCTCGATTGATGCATCACTAAACTATGTTTTAGTGAGCCTCAGTTAGGGGAATTGCCCCTATCTTTCCTCTAAGATACAAAAATACATCCTTACATAATGGTTTAGTGAATATGTCTGCAATTTGTTCTTTAGTATTCACATATTCCAATCTTACTTCCTTGTCCCGAATCAGTTCTCTCAAGAAATGATACTTTATTGCAATATGTTTAGTCTTAGTATGTATCACAGGGTTCTTTTAAATGTTAATTACACTAGTGTTGTCATAGTAGATAATAAATGGTTCTTTGATTTCCTCCTTCATACCTAACAATGATTGTTTGAACCATATGATATTTGAACAATTTACTGCTGCAACAACATACTCTACCTCTGTTGTAGACTAAGAAATGCAGTTATGTTTCTTGCTTGTCTAGGAGACTAATCTCTTTACAATAAATAATGCTCCACCACTTGTGTTCTTTCTATCATCAACACTTCCTTCCTAATCAGCATCAGTAAAAATCTTCAAGTCAAAGTTTCCTCATTTCTTATACCATAATCGATATTGTTTAGTACCCTTAAGATATCTCAGAATCCTTTTGATAGTCATTAAGTGATTCTCTCTAGGATTAGATGAAAACCTTGCAAAAATACTGAATGATAATGCAATATCAGGCCTAGTGTGAACAACATATTGAACTTTACCAATCATGGATATGTAGGTAGTGGTATTTACCTCCTTTCAACCATCATCCTTAGACAACTTATGTCCAGTAGGCATAGGTGTTCCAACTGGTCTGGAATCTTCCATCCCAAATTTCTTCAGTATCTCTTTGATGTATTTAGACTGGGTAATGTAGATACCATCCTTCATCTGATAAACTTGTAAACCAACAAAGAATTTGATTTCACCAAACATAGACATCTCAAATTCTTTACTTATATATTTGGACAATGCTTTACATAAATCATCATAACCAGTATATCATCAACAAATATCTCTGCTAATAGTATCTTGTTCTAAGGTCCTTCTTTGATGTACAAGCTACTATTGTCATTGGTTCTTTGAAATACAATACTTATCAAGTAACCATGCAATCTTTCATACCAGGCTCTAGGACCTTACTTCAGTCCATACAATGCTTTGTGTAGTTTGAAATCCATATTCCTTTTGTTAGGATCTACAAAACCTTCAGGTTGCTCAATATAGACTTCCTCTTCTAGAATTCCATTCAAGAATGCAGATTTTACATCCATTTGATATACCTTGAATCCTTTGTGTGCAGCATATGCCAGAAGAGTTCTAACTCCTTCAAGTCTTGCAACAGGAGAAAAAGTTTCTCCATAATCAATACCCTCTTCTTGAGCATATCCTTTACATACTAGTCTTGCTTTGTTTATGGAAAATTCTCCTTTTTCATTCATCTTGTTTCTGAAAACCCACTTAGTACTAATCACATTCTTATCTTTTGGTCTAGGTATAAGAGTCCAGGTTTTGTTCTTTTCTATCTGCCCAATCTCTTCATTCATTGCTTCGATCCATCTTTCATCATTCAATGCATCTTTAATAGTTCTAGGTTCAATTTCACTAAGCAAATATGTACATTTGATTTTATTCCTTGTCATTATACCTTCTATCTGATCTCCAATTATTTTCTCAGGTGCATGATGTCTTCTGACATACTTTGCAAGTGTAGGTTCCTTCCTCTTTGATTCTGGGCTTGATCCACTTGGTTCACCATGTTCAAAAGTTTTGTTCTACTCTTTTGTTTGATACTCGGGTTCCACTGTCTGAGACTCATGTGCCTCTATCTAAGACTCGAGTGCCTATGTCTATGAGTCTTTTCCCTATGTCTGTGACTCAGATTCTTCAATCTGAGACTTGGTTTCTTCAGTTAGCAGCACTGGTTGCACAGGTTGCAACAAGATTTGTGCTGATGAATTTAGTGGTTGACATGGTTGTTGTCCAATCACCATTGCCTGTGTCTTGGGTATAGTATCAGGTTCACAATACACAAAGTTCATGTAGTCCTCAGGCTCTTTACTGGTATGTTCTTCATTTCTCTCTGCAAACTCATCAATCTTTACATGCACACTTTCTATGACTTTATGAGTAGTAAGATTCAAACATTTATATTCTTTGCTTTTGCAGGAGTAGCCTAGGAATATACCTTCATCACCTTTTACATCAAATTTTCCATTTCTTGCTTCCTTCAAGATGTAACATTTACTTCCAAATACTTTGAAATAACGAACATTAGGTTTATAGCCATACCATAATTCAAAAGGTGTCTTCTCAGTACCTTTCTTTAGTTGAACTTGGTTCAAGGTGTGAATTACAGTACTGATGGCTTCCTTCCATTATTTGGTAGCAACATTCTTTTCAATCATCAAGGTTATTGCACAATCCATAATGGATATGTTCCTTCTTTCTGCTATACCATTCTACTATGGTGTACCTGGAGCAGATACTTGTCTCTTGATTCCTCTTTCATTGCAAAATTCATTGAACTCATTAGAAATAAATTCTCCTCCTCTATCAGATCTTAGGCATTTAAGTTTCTTTCCTATTTCTTTTTCAACTCTGGCAAGGTACCACTTAAACTTTTGAAAACTTCTGATTTTTCTTTGAGAAACATAACAGTCATCATTCTAGAATGGTCATCAACAAATAGAATGAAATACTTCTCACCTGTGTAACTTTTTGTTCCAATTGGTCCACACAAATCAGTATGCACTAATTCCAAGACTTCTTTTGTCTTGTAATTCTTACTCTTCAAACTAGTTTTGCCCATCTTCCCAATTTGACATTGTTTGCATATTGCTAATTCAGGTTTCTTCAAAATAGGAATACCTCTTACTCATTTGTTCTTGCTTATGTTGATCAGGTTATCAAAATTCACATGACATGACCTTTTATGCCATAACCATATTTCTTCTACTTGTGCAATAAAACATGAACTTTCATTGAGATCAAGATAAAATAGATTACCTTTTGTTTGCCTACCAGTTCCAACTAAATTTCCTTTACCATCTAGGAGCTTGACCTTACCATTCATTAATTCTACCTTGAAGCCAATTTTATTCAGTTGTGCCACACTTAGTAGATTACGCCTTAGTCCTTCAACCCAATAAGCATTATCACATTTGATTCCTTTAGTTAAAGCAATACAACATTTACCTTTCACATAGCAAGGTTCATCATTCCCAAAACTGACACTCCCACCATCATAGTGCTCAAGATGTTCAAATTTGGTTTTATCACCACTCATGTGGTGAGAACAACCATTATCAATTATCCAAGTGTCATTCTTTCTAATATGAGAGAAAAGTGCAGTATTTTCATTATCTTCATTATCTGACTCATCCTTAATAGAAATGTAAACCATTTCATCTTCATCTTCATCTTCATCACTATAAAAATCTTTAGCAATATAACAAGATTGATTACCTTTGTCCTTGTAGCTTTTGTAGCTTTTGAAATCTTTCTTGACTTTGTACTTGTTGAACTTTCTCACCTTTGTCTTCCTTGTTTGGACACTTAGCAACAATGTGACCAACCTCATCACATGAAAAAAAAATCAATGGTATTCTTCCTTTGTACTGTCCTTTTCCTTTTGCAGTTCTCCTTGCAAGTAATGCTTCAATGATTTCTAGATCTTCATCATCACTATTACTATCAATCTATTTTCCTTTCATCTTTCCAAGGTTTAATTTAGATTTGAATGCAGACTCAAGATTGCTAGGATTAGGAGAATAATTGTCAAAGTTGTCTAAATCAAAATATGTAAGTCTTTCAACCAATCCATCTAGAGTTACATCATTAATGCATCTCATCTATTGAATAGTTGAAACTCTAATTGCATAGATAGGAAGTAAAGTTCGCAATACCTTGTTGACCACTGTTTTATCTTCAATTGTTCCACCGGCAGCTCTGATTGCACTGACACTTTTCTTGATTCTTTCACTGTACTTTGTAATGTCTTATCCTTTCATTTTCATCAGATCAAACTGACATTTGAGACTTTCTTATTTGGCTCTCTTTACATTGGCATCTCCTCCATGTATATCATGTAGTTTCTTCCACATATCATAGGTATTAGGGCAGTCCTTGACTTCATCAAATTTGGAATAGCTGAGTGAAGAAGCAATATCAATCATCATTATGTTATGATGCTTCATGTCCACCATCTATTCCACAAACATAGGTCTTGGTGGTTCTATATACTTGTGATCTAGGAATTTCAAACCAGTACCTCCAATAGTAGATAGATGTAACCTCATCAAATCTTTCCATGTAGTGAAGTTGTCATTGTTAAGTTTAGGGATCTCCCTTCTGTAAGACATCTCTGATCTTTAGCTTAGGCCTTGAAACCTTCATTATAAGCACTCGATGCTCTGATACCAATTTTTGGAAATGAGTTGAGTAACTGAGAGGGGAGGGGTGAATCAATTACCACAAAAACAAATCCAAGTCCCTTAGATATCTTAAACAAATTTATCACTATTGCCCGGTTAACACAAATATTCTATTGTCACTCGGTTAACATAGAAAATCTTAAGATATTAAATGTGATTGTCCTTAGTAATTAATTGCAAAAACATAAACCATAAAGAAAATGAAATGTACACAGATAACACCAAGTTTTAACATGGAAACCCAATATGGGAAAAACCACCAATTGAAACTAGTCACTATTTTTCACTCTTCTGAAGTGAGCCCTGCTAGGAGCCAAGCATGTTAAAGGTTACAATAACACACTGTTAGGTGTGACCTTGTTAGAGGATTTGATCACCCTGTAAGGAGTGGCCTTGTTAGAGGTCTTAAAAAAATTCAATGTAGAAATGTCACCTTGTGAGAGGATTTACAAAAGACTGTTAAGTCTACTCTATAAAGAGATTTTGATCACTGCTACAATTGTTAGAGAGTAACAATAGATTGACCTATTTTTAGAAGCAATTGTCTTTGCTAATTCATATCTCTACTCTAGCTTTAATTACTTGATCCTCACTGATTGGATATTTTGTTGCAGCTTTCTATGTTCTGTCCTCAATTAGAATCCCATCTGATTTCGCCTCCACACTTCATGTCATAAACACACATCTTACTTTTTTCTTGCACCATATTCAATCCAAACTTGACCTTATATGTATATATGATAAGCCTTGTCAAGTAGGCCTTAATATCCTTCCAAATAATCAATAAAACTTAAGTTTTTCGGCTTCATATAACCATTTAACCATAAAATATAAACTGTTATTAGTCATCTATCACTAAAAGCATAACTCGGTTAATACTAAAATCCTTCAACGCTCGACCAAAACTGTAATGCCTGAGTGAACTAGGTTAGAACTGAAAATCACTTTGGTCTTCTTCAATGCCCGAGAGTTCTTGGCATGAACTGACTATGCTTGGATAGGATATACATTTGTGTAAACATCAATGACAATACACAATTGATTAATTGTCATCAACAGAAAAGATCACAAGGAATATGGGTGAAAGAAGGGATCCAGCTAAAGAGAGATTATTCAATGTGTTGGAGGCTTTAGCACAGGGGCAACAACAGGCTGAGAAAAGGCTTAGGAATAGAATTAGAAAATGGACTTATTGATGCAGTTTATGGATAGACATATGGGTATTGATATCAATAATGGAAAAAATAATGGGGGAAACAACAGTGGGAATCATGGATAGAATGGTGGTAACAATGGTGAATAGAATGGAGGTAATGGTGGGGTAAATATGGATGATAACTTTGGACGTGCAACTAGGCCAACGATAACCATGAGCTCGAGACCCCTAATACTCACTTTCCCACATAGGGCTCTGACACAACTAGAGAATGAGCCTCGGATCACAAAGTTACAGGAGCAATTTTGATGAGATTGGGAGGATAGAGGTGAAGAATGTTATAAACAAGGCAACACACACAAGTGAGGGGGGGGGGGTGAATCAATTGTGTCCAAAAACTTAAAAACCTCAATCAACTTTTAAACCTTAAATCTCAAATCTAAATGATGAACATTAAAGCAAGATCAAAACATATTAATCGACACATAACACCAAGATTTTTGACGTGGAAACTTGGTTACGGGAAAAACCATGGTGGGGATCAAACCCACAAGATGACATACTCTATCAAAAGAACTATACCTTGTTAGGAGTATTACAACAGGAATGCACATGCATTCAGGCACACTATTTAGAGCTCACTACTCAAATACAACTTGGGCTACAACCCAAAGGAAGGCTCACTGCCTTACATAAATCTCTGATTACAATTCATAGTGGATAATAGTCCATAATTCATGAACTGACTAATGACATCTATGTTATTCCAATACAGTTCCAATGAAGTACATAAAATCTTTTCCTTAACTACAGATTCTACTCATACCTCTTCACATTCACAATCCTCTTCCTTTGCATCCACTCATCTAATCCACAAAGGGATATTACATCATTACATTTATACAATTCATCAATTTATTTTTTAGAAGGTCGTTCAAGGACCTAAATTAAAAATATTTAATGAAATATGATATAATCATCAATGTGATCCAAAACATGTTAGCAAAGACATATTAAGGACCCTAATCTTCATCCTTGAACACACTCCAGCTCCATGAATCACACCTCGATCCATTACAACACACTACAGTGCCATATCGGTCAAGAACAATAAGAATTCCAACTCAACATTGTATGCTAAAAATGTGTCATACTTCTATGAGTCATTATATTCAAGATTTCTCAAGAATGAGGTCTCGAATGACAAATCATAGCTCTCTATTCATGGAGTGCAAAGGTGTGTGATGGAGGCCCTTAGATTGACCTAGTTTGTGCCCCTGCAAGTACACCATAAAATGAGAGATTCTATATGATAATAGAATTAATCTATATGATAACAATGCATGATTATGGTATGAAAGGAAATATGAATGCAAAATTAATCTATGAAAGAAAATATGAGTTTAATCTAAAATGCAAATGCAGAATTAATCTAAAAGAATTGTCATGAATGCATGAGAGAAGAAGATAAGAAGAGAGAAGTTGCAATATCCAAGCTCAAGTGCTCAAATTCTCCTCCAAAATTGCTCTCCAATCCTGCAGCATAATAATAAACTAAAGAATGTGTGTGTGTTTTTATTATGCAAATGAGAAGGAGAGGCTTCCTTATAAAGAGCAATGGACGGTGGAGATTAAGAGGTAAAAAAAAGGAAAATAAAGCAATGGTGGAGATTAAATCTTGGTTGATCCATGTGCTTTAAATCTTCAAAAGGCAAGATCAAAGGGCTATGATTAAGAGGCAAAAAGCCCACCACTTAGGAAGATGTAGAGAAAAAGGGATTTTTATTTATTTATTTTTATTTCATCAAAAAGAGAGCTTTAAGTGGGGATTTTATTTAATTAAAGAAGGATTTTATTTCAATTAAATAAGATTATTTTATTTAATTAAAATGAAGATTTTTAGTTAAATAAGATAATATTATTTAATTAAAAGAGAGATTTTAATTAAATTAGATAAGATAATTTAATTAAAGGATCTATTTTAATTAAATAAGATTATTTCATTTAATTAAAAGGGATGTTTTCTTTTAATTAAATAAGATTATTGATGAAATGACCAAACCTTAGGAAATATTGAAATAATTGAATTAATTACAATTTGATCAAGGAAATTGATTTGAATTGAAAATGTTGTAAAGCATTGATTCAGGAATTTGATAAATTGATTCTGGTCATTTGATAAATTGAAGAATGGGGACCCTTAGTCTAGGCGACCATTTTAGGGTGCATACATTTGCCCCTCTTTGATGAATGTGTGATCTTTACGGGAACACATGTAGTCAAAGAATGCATTTGAAGTGTGAGATCGATTTGGGATCACAAACAACACAGACATCAACATCGTTGTAAATAAGTAACTGACATCGGGACAAAAAATAAGCTGATTGAAAAAGACAAGGTCAACACTGTTGTACAAAAGTAATGGACATGTCTGAGATAAGAATCTCAAGCAAGGTTGCCCCAAGCGGAGCGAATGATAGGATTGATAAAGTTGAATCAAAGATTGAAGTTTGATAGGTACTGCCCCCTCGTGATTGAAATCGAAATGAGATAGAGGAGAAACATCAAATTGATAAATTTAATCAAATTGAACTAAAGATAAGGTTCTTGATGTAAGATGAAATATATAAGGATCACAGAACCAAGGTAGATCATCCAGCATGAAAGATTATGCCCCAAGGTTGAATTAGAAGAAAAGAAGTGGGGTGAAAGTGAATGAAAGATAGAAGTTTGGAAGAGGTGGAAAGAAATGGAGAGAAGAAAGAGAATTTTCCTTAAGAAAGAGAATGCCCCAAAATTAATCAACTGTTTAAGATAGAAAATTTTGATTGAGATCACGAAAGAAGATAAGGAAATGAAGATTAGAATGTGATCACAGTTGATTAAAGGTCCACAAGAAAGATGAAGGAAAACCCTCGCAAACTCATAATGTAGCCTAAAAATGCAAATTATCATGAGGTCTAACGATGCAAGCTACATGAAAATGCAAAGGTGTACTTGCAATAGAGAAAATGTAACATAGGAATTTGTGTTCATCATTCATGAGAGAATGTTAAGGAACATATTTTTATCATTGGGCCATTATTAACGGACATCAGAAAATTCCACAATCATCACTAGTCACAAGCGCAACTATGAAGATATGAATGTGATTTATATCGGATTGGAATGTGGAAAGATTCTAACATAAGCATCAAAGACATAAAGGTCAAAATGACTTCGTTGTTAGCTTACCCAATTTAATGTAGCAAAACCACACTCGCATCAATGCATAGAGGCCAGGATGACCAGAAGAGCGGTTGTGCAAAAACAGTCAAGGATGAAGCCTCAAATTTCCTAAGTGTGTCAAGAGAACAACAAGAGACACTCAAGAGTTTCAAGACCACACCCACAAGTAGAAAGAAAATAAAAGCATTCCCCATGCCCTAAGTCCTCTAGCTATGCATCACGGAGAGACTTATGAGACAAAGACACTCAACAAAAATCAATAATAGTCAGCACACAAAGAAAAGATCATGACATAGCTCAAGCATTAAGTGTTGTGTTTAAACATTTAAGTGTGTTAACTGATACTAAGTTTTGAGGATAAGGATCGAATGCTTGCAAGCAGGTAAGATCACATGACAAAACTGGGTAAGACCAAACTGATAAGTGTTGAAAAACACTTGATGTCAGGGATTGTATTGAAAAATACAGTTGGGGTGGTGTTGAAAAACACTGTTTGTGAGATGTCCTAAAGACTAACGCATCCAAGAGACCAAAGCTAAGACAGTTATGCCCCCTAGACAAAGACAAAGACCAATTCCAGACCAAGGCAACAAGGACAAGGCATGATGGAGAAAGGCTAAGTGTCGAGGACACACGCTAAGAAACAGGGGTTCAAAGGCCTCAAGTAGCGCCCGTTTCCAGGTTTTCACCACTTGGATTTTATTACAATTTTTTCATTTTTTTTTTCTTTTTTTCAGGACTTTTTATAATTTTTTTGAATTTTTGCTAACAAGGCGCCTGTTTCCAGGTTTTCACGCACTTTTTCTATTTTTTTGAATTTTTGATTTTTTGTTGTATTTTTGGAATATATAATTTTTTTGGGAAGCAAACACAACTGCAAGGAAATCTTTCTCAATGCTGGTGTAGTTAACCTCGTATGAAACAAGAGTGTGACTAATATAGTATATTGCTCTTTCTTTCCCATTTTCATCAAGTTGAGCTAGTAGTGCCCCCAAGGAAGATTCTGTCACTGAAATGTATAGAATAAGTGGTTTCCCTGGGATAGGAGGCATTAAAATGGGAGGATTTTCCAAGTACTTCTTGATTTGATCTATACTCTTTTGACAATCCTCATTCCAAACACATTTGAATCCTTTGTATAAGTTCTTGTTGAAGGGTTGAGCTTTATCCGCCAATTGTGAAATAAATCTCCTTATAGATTGAAGACATCCTTGAAGACTCCTCATTTGACTAATATTTCTAGGAGGTGGCATATCTATGATTGCTTGGACCTTCTCAGGGTCTACCTATATTCCTCTTGCTGAAATGATGAATCCTAGTAGTTTTCTAGAGGTGACTCCAAATGCACACTTTTTAGGATTTAACCTTAGTTGAGATTGTTCCATGCAATCTAGAATTACTTCTAAATCATCTAAGTGTGTGTCTCTTTGTTTAGACTTGGCCAAGGTGTCATCCACATAATCTTCCATGTTTTTAGGTATCATGTCATGAAAAATGGTTGTCATAGCTCGCTGATAGGTGGCTCCTGCATTTTTTAATCCAAAAGGCATAACGTTCCAAGAGTAGGTACCCCATGCACAAGTGAATGCAGTCTTTTCTTGATCTTCAGGAGCTATCTTAATCTGATTGTATCCGGAAAAACCATCCATCAAGGAATAAATCTCATAACCCGTAGTCATATCCACTATCATGTCTATATTGGGAAGTGGAAAGTCATCCTTTGGGCATGCTTTATTGACATCTCTAAAATATGTGCAAACTTGAATGGATTTGTCATGTTTGGAAACTGGTACAATATTTGATATCCATTCAGCATAGGTGATAGCTCTTATGAATTTTGCACCAAGGAGTTTCTCCAATTCTGCTTTTACCAGGAGTGCTATGTGAGGATGGATCTTTCTCAATTTTTGTTTAACTGGTTTGACACTTGGAGCTATGGACAAGTGATGCATGATAAGATTAATGTCCAACCCTGGCATATCTGAATAAGTCCATGCAAAATTGATTTTCTTTTTCTATAAGAACTTAGTGTAAGCTTCTTTTTCTTGAGGTGACAAGGACTCAGCTAAGTGTACTATTTGTGGAGCCTCATCTATACCCAAATTAACTGCTTGTGTTGGTTCAATAAGCACTGAAGATATATCTTGAAAGTAACTAGGGAGACGATCAAGTACCTCATCCTTAGGTGCTTCATAAAGGTTTTCACCTTCGGATATGTTATTTATTTTTACTTTTTTTTTGGTTTTGACACCGCCACACAGTGGTTTTCGTCATCAGAACTTCTATTCTTTTGATTTTCTTTTCTTTTTATTTTGTGACTAAGGTACTTGATGTCTGGCTCTGTCATACTGGTAGCCGATTCACTAGTGGAAGAGACTACAGGTTCAATGGCATTTAAGTAACATGCTATCTCATAATCATTTTGAAATGTTAAGAGCTCAGGTTCTTAATAGCATTGGGACCAATCAATGAGGTCAGGATGAACAAGAGGCAATTCAATGATTGGTTCAAGGTTATAAATGTGAATGATATTATCGCTGGTGACTGAAGAGTCAGAGTCCGTCAAGTATCCCTCTAAGCTACCCAAATTAGGATTCATCCTAACAAGCGAAGAATCGTCCACTAAAGCAACATGTGGGTTCAAATCCTCTAATCCTATACGTGACTCATTGGCTACCTCAGGTTGAGAACTATAAGTGTGAAAAATATCAATATCTCTATCAATTGTTGAATAATCTGAGAAAGAGTCCCATTCATACTCATGCAAACTTGTGTCTAAACTGTGACTAGGATGCTTACACCATGAAGGTTTGGGACATCTTGATGTGGAAGGTCTAGTGTCACCTTTTCTTTCCATTAAACAAACACGATTCTTTCTTTGACATTCTTTGAAAAGATCTTCTGTATTTGATTCATCTTGTTCTAAGGTTGCAACTGTCTCATGAATGACTAGACTATTTGAATCTCCCCAAAGGAGATTAGTGGAAGGGACCCAATCTGCA
This sequence comes from Thuja plicata, assembly GCA_018584345.1. NCBI lineage: Eukaryota > Viridiplantae > Streptophyta > Pinopsida > Cupressales > Cupressaceae > Thuja > Thuja plicata. The sequence continues at coordinate 1,199,165 of MU224482.1, read as the reverse complement.
CACATGTCTTGCTGATTCATCAAATTAGGTACATATTCGGGTTCATCTTCACTATTTGACTCATCAAAGAGAGGATTAGTGCGCTTGTTGTAATTCTCAAATCCTAGGCCAACCGACTTCTTAGACTTGCGTCCAAAAAGGGCATGATCAAGAGGTTCAGCTCTAGCATCCAAATTGTGATTAAGAGGGTTGTATCTAGGATAGCCCATATGTCTAACAAAAGTATACCCTCATCCGTAAGCCTTAGGAGAGGGAGAGAAGTTCTCATTGTGCATATATTTTTCTTCTCTATAGATCCAATCTCTAACAAATGTCTCCTCTTTCTCATCTTGAATAGGCACTGATGATTCTACAAACATGCCAAATAAAGTCATAGTTGAAAATGAAGGTTTATTTTCTTGTGAATGATTTCCATAAGACCAAGGTGAAACTGGTAATGTTGTGAGGGAGTTGAGTTGATACCCCCCCCATGCCAAGGTCTATCGATTTAAGCTTGTCTTTGCATTCAGCTAAGGTAGCATCAAAATCTTTTGCTTCTCTATTGAGGGGAACATGAGCTCGTGTTGAAATTGAATTAACAGATAAAGTGTTATCCCTAGGTATACAAATCTCTATTCCATTGTAGGGTAACTTAACACATTGATGGTAAGCAGACAACACTACTTGCATATCATGAATCCATGGTCTACCAAGTAAGATATTGTACACAAGAGGACCAGCGTCAACTACTTGGAACAATATATCTTTTTCAATAGGGCCAATCCTAACAGGAAGGATGACCAATCCTTAGGAACTTTTTTCTGCCTCATCATAGGCTTTGATAGTGATCTTCTTTCTGGTATCTATGACTTCTTCTGAATAACCCAACTTCTTAAACAGACTCAAAGAACAAATATTAAGCACAACACCCCCATCTATCAACACGCGCCTGACACGGGTTTTGTGGATCATGACCTCAATATGAAGGGCGAGATTGTGCGGGTGACTCAAAGATTTATCATCATCCTCTGAAAAGGTAAGGTAATGAGGGCTAGCAATATGGTTAACCATGTTCTTGAATTGATCAACGTCTAAGTTGTTGGGGACGTTCGTCGTACGCAAAGCATCCTCAAGGACTTGCTTATGTCTCCGGGACAACTCTAAGAGCTCAAAGATGGGAATCTGAGCTGGGGTTCTTTGTAACTGATCAACAAGGTTGTAACTTGACTTGGGATCAACTGTCAGTTTTAAGGTGACATTCTTGGATGCCACTTGCTTTGGTTTACTTGGTTGACTTGAATTGGGTCCTCTAATGACAATGGGACCTTGACTTCGTGTGACAACATTAAGAGTTTGGGATGACATTCTAGAGTTAGGAGCCCTTAGCACCACAACGGGTTCTTCATCAAAGATAGGAGGAGAGTCCATGCCTAGATCATAACTATAGGGATCTCTACCCCTCATCATGTTGACATTTTCTTCTACAACTTGAAGCATGTTGATATTATTCTCTGCATCTATGTAAGTATAATTGACCTGAACCTTGCCATTCTTAGGTTTAGAGGTTTCCCCCTTCTCATACTTGGGCAATGGTTCTTTGAATGCCTTATGATCAGCGTTGGTGTTCAATCCATCTATCTTAAGCTTTCCATTGTCAATGAGATCTTGAATAAGATGCTTGAGTTTGTAGCAGTTTTCAATATCGTGTCCAATGCCATTGTGAAACTTGCAAAAAGCTTTCTCATCCCACCAATGTGGCTTAACTTCAGGTATATAATGCTTCACAGGATCTTGAGGATGTGCAAGGTTGTTAGCAATAAGTGTTTTCAAGATATCCTCATACGAATCACTAAGTCTTGCAAATTGACATCTCTCTTTCTTAGGTCTATCTTGGTATCTTGGCTTGTTCTCTTGTTGATTAGATGCATTGAGTTTCATGGCTTGAATAACACTAGACAAGTGGAGAACCGCTTGATCTTTGGGTTGAGAGGAGTCCACAAACCCATCATTAACCACTTGTTTGTTCTTATTCCAATGTGAGTTCTTCCCTTTATCCTTTTTAGGGTTGTTATTTTGACCATTGTTGTTGTTGTTTCCATGTTTGGTCAAAAGTCCTTGTTATTTTAAAACATCTTCAATCCTACATGTGGTTTCAACCATGGTGTCAATTTGTCAAAGGAATCAAAAACCATCTTCCTAACTTCATACCACATTTCGGGAACCAAGTTGCTAACAAGGATATCAATCTTTTCATTTTCAAGAATGGTTCTATAGTAGCAAGAGCATTGTCATCTCCACCTTTGCAAGAAAGTAACAAAGGATTCCCCTTGATTTTTCTTTAAATTGCATAAGTCCAACATGGTGATTGATCTTGAAAGATTGTATGCAAAGTGTTGAGCAAATCCGTGAACAATCTCTTTGAAATTCTTAACGGGGGGAGTTATGTTGGTGAACCATTCCATCGCTTGACCCTTAAGACTCTTTGGGAACAATCTCATGAGGTATGAGTCATCTTGATGGAACTCAAAACTTGTGGTATAAAACTGGCGCACATGATCATGTGGATCTCCATTCCCATCATTTTTGTCATATTGAGGGATCTCAACCTTTCTAGGGAACTCTTTCATGTTAATACTTTTGTCAAAAGGATTAGGGCAAATTGAATCCAGCGAGAATGAATTCTTGGGTGTTAACATCTTCTCCATTTTGTTCTTAAGTTGTTTGATTTCCTCTTCTTGAGATGGACCTTGCTTCTTAATCTTTTTGTCCACATCAAAGTTGTAAGGGACTCTAGCACCCTTGTTGATTAAACTCTCTAGGAACTTATCCTTGTT
>MU224482.1:1174301-1192472 GCA_018584345.1 Thuja plicata | reverse complement strand
AAGACAAGAAGAGAGAAGTTGCAATATCCAAGCTCAAGTGCTCAAATTCTCCTCCAAAATTGCTCTCCAATCCTGCAACATAACAATAAACTAAAGAATGTGTGTGTTTTTTTATTATGCAAATGAGGAGAGGCTTCCTTATAAAGAGCAATGGACGGTGGAGATTAATCTAGGTAAAAAAAAGGAAAATAAAGCAATGGTGGAGATTAAGTCTTGGTTGATCCACGTGCTTTAAATCTTCAAAAGGCAAGATCAAAGGGCTATGATTAAGAGGCAAAAAGCCCACCACTTAGGAAGATGTAGAGAAAAAAAGATTTTTATTTATTTATTTTATTTGATTTATTTCTTTTTTCATCAAAAAGAGAGCTTTAAGTGTGGATTTTATTTAATTAAAGAAGGATTTTATTTCAATTAAATAAGATTATTTTATTTAATTAAAATAGAGATTTTTAATTAAATAAGATAATATTATTTAATTAAAAGAGAGATTTGAATTAAATTAGATAAGATCATTTAATTAAAAGATTTATTTTAATTAAATAAGATTATTTCATTTAATTAAAAGGGATGTTTCCTTTTAATTAAATAAGATTATTGATGAAATGATCAAACCTTAGGAAATATTGAAATAATTGAATTAATTACGATTTGATCAAGGAAATTGATTTGAATTGAAAATGTTGTAAAGCATTGATTTAGGAATTTGATAAATTGATTCTGGTCATTTGATAAATTGAAGAATGGGGGCCCATAGTCTAGGCGACCATTTTAGGGTGCATACAAACACAAGAAAATCTCCAAATTTGATCACATAACTCAATGGGATCTAGAAAAATGAATAGGACATGATCTAGACATATCATCAAGCAACATGAAATGCCATAGCAACAACCAAAACAACTCTGTCTCAGAATTCACCATTATCTTTGCACCATTCAACAAGAGCATTAATCAACAACCTCTATCACTCACAAAGAATAGATTTTCATCATCCAAATCACGAACCACTCAATCTAAGGATACACATCCAAGTCCTAAACTCACCACCATGTTAGCAACCAAAAATATTTTAACACTATGTTTGCTAAGGTGTTGAATAAAATTCCACATAATCTAAAGCCTGATGATGCAATGTGTTTGGTCTTTTATCTAAATCCTTTTGATCCCAAGTTTGAATACTAATTGAGATCTAGGGATGCAAGGACTCTTGTAGAGGCTTTTAGGGAAGCTTTTAATAATGAAAGCAATAGAAAAGTTGTAGGGAATATAGGGAAAAGAGATGATATTAGAATACTGCAAAATCCTAAGGGATCTCAAAACTCCTATAAAGGAGGATAAAATTGATAAGTTATAGGTGCTATTAAGGATTTAATTTATAAATTTTCTAGGAATGAGAGAGGGTTATCACATGATAGGCATAATAATTTTTAGAAAATGGCAGGGCCCTAAGGATGCATGACATGCCTTATCACACAAATTGGAAAGATGGTAAGCCTCTCCCAGATAATTTTAAAAAGAAGATAATAGAGATACCCATGACCCCTTGAAAATAAATACAACAAATAACATGGAGGATACACTATGGTGTGTACCCTATAATATTCCTAACTCTTATTTTCAGTGTGCAATTGCACAATGTTTGATTAAACCTGCTGATTATAATGATGGTCAGTATCAATATGTGTGAGACCAATTATGATAGGTTTGCTTCAAACAATAGTGTAGTGATTGAATATAATTTTTCTAATCATGAAGAAGTTGGTTATGGCATAAGGGATTTTCAATTTAGAAAACCCAATAATGAAGAGGTAAGGTCTCCTACTATTTCAATTGTGGCACAAGCAAGGAGCACATACAATCTGAGGAATAGAAGGATTGAGGATCAAGGTAATTCTACTACTTGTACTATAAAAGGTGTCTCAAAAAATCCTTGATGTTGCAGGTAAAAAGGATTCTAGTTTAAATGATTCAAAAGGCAAGAAAGTGCACTTTGAAGAACTCATTGAGCCCAAAGTAAATTATGCAAATAACAACTCTTCTAAGGTAGACAATGAACACAATAAAACTAACAAGAGTAAGTCTGCTTCTTCTAGTACAATTAATGTTCCTAATTTTGATATGAAACAAGCACTAACCCAAATGAATGTTTTGGTATCTATAGTAGAAATGATTAAGATCAAATAATATAGAGAAACAACACTTTCTTTGTTTTTTGATATTATGAACACATCAGTGAGTAAACCTGATAATGCAGAGCTGAAAAAGAATAAGGGATTTAAGGCCCCAGAGGTTTATGTGGGAGACACAATTACCAAGGAGCCTTCATAGGTAGATCCATTCTATGCCACCCTTTTTATAAATAATAGGTTGATTAGAAATTGTGTGATAGATTCAGGAGCTACTGGCCCTGTGATGTTATGAGAAGTTTGGGTATGAAGGTTGATACCTCATATGGATCATGCTATGCAATGGATAAGACTGAGGTCCCTATTTTAGGAACAATAAAAGATGTTGAGGTAAAGATTGTTGGATTCCCTGAGGCAACATATAGAATGGATATAATTGTTATTGATATTCAGCCTCACTATGTGATGTTGTTGTGAAGAAAATGGGCAGATACAATTGGAGGTAATGTATAGTTGGATTTATCTTATGCGATCATTACCATTAATGGTAATGAGGTAAAGTTGTATACAAATCCTAGAGCCCCTATTGTAGTGGAAAAAATGGATCCTACTCAAATGACTTATTTTCTTGGTATTAACTTGGATAACTTTAGAGTGCATCAGGTGGAGCCTATGTTAAAAAGAATTGAACCTATTACCAAGGAACTGTAGTTACAACATGAGGGTTTGTGGAAATGTATTTTTATGGTGCATGCTCCAAAGTGGGATCAAGAGTGGGTATTTTATTTATTTCTCCTTCAGGTGTCTCATTTAAGTGCTCCTTTTTGCTTTCTTTCAAGTGCACAAATAATTTTATTGAATATGAGGTGATCATGTTGGGGCTAGCAGTAGATGTGAAACATAATATTAAAATGTTGAGGGTTTATGGGGATTCAAAATTAGTTTTTTCACATGCCAGATCTTTGTATGCAACCAAAACTAAAAGATTGAAACAATACAAGCATGTAATATGAGATAAATTAGAGTTTTTTTTATGCCTTTTCAATTGAGTGGGTAAAAAGGTCAAAATTTATTATGGCTTATTTTCTAGCAACTATTCCTTTGAAATAAAATAATTTAACATTGATTGGAATTTCCCTAATAGATATAAAGTCGAGGCCTTCTATTCCTGACAATATTTATAATTGGCAAGTTTTTGAAGATGATGATGATATTCTAAAATTCATTCAATGTGTTGATATTTATGATGGTCAAAAGATTGATTGTAATGCATTGATAGAAGTAGTAGATGAAAAAGAAATGATAGATGGCAAGGAAATTGTCTAGTTGAATACAATTAAGATTCCACAAGGTCTGGTAGATTTAGAAGTTATTTTCAATGATAATGACAGTAGCTCTCACCGAAAATCTTCTACCAGGTTGGAATATTTAGAATAAATCAACTTAGGGTCTAAGTCTGTTCCTAAGATGGTATACATGGGAAATAAATTATCTCCTTAAATTAAAACAAATTTGATAAATCTGGTAAAAAAATACAGGCATGTTTTTGCTTGGTCTTATGAGGATCTGAAAGCATATATAGAGGATTCATTTCAACATGAGATTCCCATGAAACCTAATGCCAAGCCTTTTAGACAAAAGTTGAGACCCATTAATCCAAATTTGACCCCAAAAATGCAGCAAGAATTGATGAAACTTAGAGAGGCAGAAATCATTCAACCTAGCAGACATTCCTCTTGGGTTTCCAACTTAGTGTCAGTAAGGAAAAAGAGTGGCGATATCAGAATCTGTGTGGATTTAGAAATTTGAATGTCACCTCTTTGTAAGATAATTATTCTTTCCCTAATATGGAAGCAATGCTACAAAAGGTATCTGGTTGTGATTCATTGTCTATGATGAATGGTTTTTCTGGATACAACTAGGTAAAAGTAAGAGTCTAAACAATACAAGACAACTTTTACCACTCCATGGGGAACATATGTTGGCAAGTGATAGTTTTTGGTATGGTATGAGATACTTATGGGTTGTCATTTATGGAAAGACATATGATATATTGATCGCTTTGAATGAAGTTCTATTTTGGAGATACAGTCTTCAAAATAACTAAGTACAGAAGCAGAAATACAAAGTATAACAATATTGTTTTGGACAACAAAGATCGAGTATGACATTTTATGACTTGCGAGCTTAGAGGAAGATATTATGGATTATGTACAACCTCCACCTAAGATTGATTTGGTTTTGAAGATGATTACAGTGAGTTAGAGAGATTTAAAGACATGCGTAGACAACAAAACAATTGAACAAGTAGCAATGAATCAAGGAGTATGTCGCGGACTCTTGGAAAGATAAGTTGGATTATGATTTTGGATAACCTATATTTTGGTTATGTAAGAACACCAAATTTATATTTACTCTTTACATTATTAATTCTATTTTGTATTGAGAGCTGACTATGTGATAATAATTTAGAGATCTGATTTGATGATGACAAATATATATATATATATATATATATATATATGAAGAATTTTTGAAAAGAGAAGATATGACATGATGAGATAAGAAAGGATATGTATGTATGTGAATCATAGATGCAAGAGCAGAGATTGACATAGATCATTGAAGAGCTATGAATTGAACTATCTAAGCATTCAAGATGCTTGTTTTGTTCATTACTGAGAACATTTTGTAACATAAGTTTTGTTGTAAGAGTTGTAAGCTCAGTTGGCCCCTAATAGGGTGTTTTATACCTTTAACAGGGTTGTTATTCCTTTAACAATGAAATGTACTATGTAATATTCAAATCCTAACAGGGCTAGGTCTCCTAATAGGGATATTATACTTTAGTGCATGCTTGTGGGTACCATCCCTACCGGGGTTTTCCCTTGGCTAGGGTTTCCGCGATAACAAATAATGGTGTTATGAGTTATGTGTTATTTTCTAATGTTCTTTTCATTTCTATAAGCTTATGGTTTATTTGGAATTGGTTTAATTTTATTTTAAAGTGTTGTAATATTTATTCACCCCCCTCTTAGTATTACTCAATCCTAACAATTGGTATCAGAGCTATTGGCCCTTGAAGATAAAGTCTAATAACTTAAGGGAGATTAGAATGAATTCAAAAATTTTGCAAGAGAATTTTGAAGCAGCACTTGAAGACCTTGATAAAGCAAAACCAGAGAATGGTGACTTAAGATTCAATTAAAGAAAAGTTGAGGGATTCATCAAGAAAATAAAGGACCAGCTTGAACTTACCAGAAATTAGAGACAAAATCTTATGGTTCAGATAAAAGAAGATTCAGACAATGATAATTCATATCATATAAAGCAACTTGAACAAGAGAATGATACTTTGAAGCTTGATAATGAGACAACGGCTAAAGAGATTCAACAAGAAAATAATGCTAAGAAAAATAATGAATAAGCTTTGAAAGATGCTAATATTCTGATGGGACAAATGAAGATTGACCTTGATCATTACAAGAATAAGTATCTAGAATTGGAGAAATATAATCAGGTCATAAAAGGTGAACTTGTTGAGACAAAGAAATATATTGAGAAACTTCACATGAGTAGTGACTTGATCGATGATCAGAGAGACAGAAAGAAACCTAAAGGTCATATGACTGGTATTGGCTTCAATGAAGTTGAATGTTCTAAGAATAAAGAAGAATCCGATGGGAAGATTGATGGAGAAATACCTATTCTTGAAGAACCTAAAGAACATATCAAACCTTTTAGAGGTAGATGTTATGGATATAACAAGTTTGGACACATGAAGAGAGATTGTAGAGGTAATACCCCTTTTAGAACTTTTTCTGGTTATTCTTTTAATTGCAATGCATATGGGCACAAGAAAGCAGAATGCAGGAAACCTGATCAATCTAGATACATACAAGATTACACCAAAGAAGAATCTGCAGCTAAGATCACATGTTATAAATGTAATAAACTTGGACATATTGCAAGGAATTTTAAGTTACAAGTTAATCAAAATAGAAGACCTCCTATATGCTACAAATGTAACAATCCAGGTCATATAGTGAAGTTTTGCAGGTATAATAGAGTAAATAACAGAAGAGTACCACCTCCTATGGATACAAAGAAGAATGACAGTGATATTGGTAAGCGTCTTGCGGAATACAAGAGTGATTTTGACAATTGTTTCAAGAAGGCAGAAGTTAACAACAACGGTAAGATATGGAAAATAAAAGAGTCAAGTGAGATATTGGTTCAGGGAGAGACAATAGATGCTACTGGATTTTTTCTTGATGTGAACACATCAACCTAAATGGTTGATCATGGCCTTAGGGGGAGCATTGGATGAAGGTATAAGAATATATCCAGCCCCTAATTTTTAGGAGTAAGCTCCAGCGAGCTTAGTTGTGATATGTGCTGACATCATATAACTTATATTTATGAGCACAACATCGGATGATGCATTTTCTGTGATCACGGGATTTGTAATTGACTGGACAATATACGAAGTTGTGTATTGGGTATTGTGCATTTCACACTTAACGATGAATAAAATGACATCTGAGATACCTATTTCTTCACTATTTGAAGAGCAGCAACCTAAGGAGAACATAGATAACAAAGTATCTGACTATCTAACAACTATATTGCGTGATCGATCAAAATGGGAATTCAGAACTCAACATAATTGAGGTATTTACATCATCTACTCATATAGAAGCTATGGATACACCTTTGATTTATGATGTTGTAGATTGACCAAGATACAAATTCAAGAAACATTCTTTTAATTCTTGTGAAGGTGACCCTGAAGGAGCATTTTCTCATACACCGCACAACGTCTTGCATGTAGAGGATATTAGGGCATATATTCATTGCAAGTATGATATATTGGGTGTTGATGAGATTTATACTGAAATGGAATACATGACTGATAATGGGAAAATGAAGGATGAATACAAATACATAGACGACCTAAGCATTATGAAAATATTAGATCTATATGACTTCAACGAAGATGAATGGTTCAAAATCTTACTTAGCAGAGTTCATGATCAGTTCATCTAGATAGGAGAACAACCTATAAAGATATGTAGTCAATTTACTCATTAGATAACTGGATTCGACAACACTGGAGCTATCCATGTGACTGAGAAGAACATAAAGAAATAAGTCAAAATCCTAACACATTCTAAATTGGGACAAATGAGCTATGACAGTGATACTTGGATACAAATTCTACTACAGAAGTAGACCTAATTGGATACAAATTCTACTACTAATTGTGATGATACTTGGATACAAATTCTACTACAGCATTAGACCTAATTCAGTTTTTGCAGGAGTAATTATGACAGCTTACAGGATGATAAGGAAAACACTAAGTATAACCTATGCGAAGCTTTGGCACAACAATTCTTGGAGAATGTAAAGCTAATTAAGAAAGATAAGTCTAAGACCTTTAGATTTGGATCACTCCTAGTTCATATGTATATCCACACTAAGCACAAGTTTCCAGGCATGCACCCGAGCATGGAGAGAAGGGATACCCACTAGTATTCGGACATTACAGAGCTACCAAAGGAAAAATAACACATGGGTTGATAGTGAACTATTTGGCATGATCAAAATTCTTCAGAGGAAAATGAAAGAAAGATTCAAAATTCCTAAAGAGTTAGTTTAGAAATACAAGGATGCAATTATTTTCATGGTTGAAACTGATTGTGTATGTTTTGAGGTAGTTGTACCTAGAAATAAATGGTGTTACCCTATGGGTTATGAAGTCGGTTTAGAATTTCTAACTATACAAATTGAACATGTGTTGGCATCTAAAGTAGATACATATGAGGAGAGATGGGGAACATATGAAGAAAAATCAGCTAAAGTCATAGAAGAGAAGTCTAGAGGTATGAGGAAAATAAAAGTAGAGAGCATTGTTGATGACTATGGAGCTAAGGTAGGTTTAACCAAATAAGAGATGAGAGAAGTAAGGAAGAAGATAGCAGAGAGATCTTCTGGGTTGGCAAGCACTGCTACTATAACCCTTCCAGCTCCAGAGATTCAGCACGTAGTTATTCCACCTTCTACAGTAATATATGTAACCACCCCTTCACCACCACAAAAGACAACATAGGAAGAGACAATAAAGCTAGTACCTCGGAGAAACACAAGATCCACTAAACTGGATTCACCTCATAAGGAAAAGAGGACTGAAGGAGAAGATAAGAAAATTGAAAAAAGACCACAAGTGACAGACATGTATGAAAGCCTGATTTGAAGATGTTGGAGAACAGATCTATTGATCAAGGTAAGCTAGTTTGAGTGGAAAAATACTATGACAGGTATGAGGAATCTGATAAACTAAAGATTGAAGACATGGTAGTAAAGCTTTTACTTGTTTTCAAGAAGAATCTACTAGAGTTAGAGGGAAGTATACCTGAGGAAATATATGGTAGACTAGAAATTAGAAAATAGCTTGCACACATTGAAGATGAGGCTATAAGGAATCAAGTTATTGATGACATGTTTCCAGTAGTTTTAATACAAGTGAGAGAAAGAATATTGGGAGCACTCAAACCCTTGTTGAGAACCAAATCAAGATTAGTAAAAATTATGGACACAAAATATGAAGAAGTCCTAGAGGAGACTCAGAAGGCACCAGATTAGATACTTATGAGTGATATTCTTGAGAATACTCCACCTACTAAACATACTATGCCTACACCTATAGGAATTGGCGAGTGTTTTAAGGCAGCTCAAGTAAGTGTTGAGAAGAGCGAAGACATCATGCAACCAGATTTCTATGTTTTTGATGTGCATGTGACACTTGACACTTCACTTGATGAGAAGGACCCATTTGTAGGAAATACTGACAACATAGTGGCAGATGAAGTGGAAGAACAGAAAATGGAAGAACAGAAAGTGGAAGAACAAAAAGAGGAAGAGCATAAAGTTGAAACTGAACAGAGAAATGAGACAGATGTAGCAAAAGGAGAAGAGGAAAGAGTTGAGGTAAAACATGCACCTGACACATCTACTACTCTATTATTGGCAAATAAGGATAAAACCTTAAGTACTGATGTTGACAGTATGGATGAGGATGAATTGATAAGATTATTCTTCACTGCATTCACAAAAGCAAAAGAAAGATCTGAATAGAAAGGAGATAAGAAGACTAAGGTAATCACTAGAGAAGTCAATACTATGAAAAAAATTCTCCCAGTACCTATTCTATTTCAAGGAAAGGATCAGACATAAAATATGAGTTTGGCACTAGATGATTTTGATGGTCACTATGAGTCTCTAGTGAAGATTGTTGAAGAGAAGGCAGAGATGAATTATCAAGAGAAGAAGTTGAAGGAAGTTTGCCAGTCTATTTCATGGGACTTGGGCATTCTGAGATCAAATACATCAAAGGCCAGAAGTTATGTCACACATGGAAGGATTCTATATAGCTATTGTATAAATCCTATCAAATATATTTAGAATATTGAAGATATTTTAGCAAAAGAAAGGGCTACACTGAATATTATGATGGACAATTGTGAGACCTCCTCACAATATATATTAGAGATGGAAAAAGAAATAACGAAGATCTTTGACAAGATGAATGTATTGGATATTGAGAAAGGGAGAGCAATGACAAGACTTGGTTTCCTGAAGAGTCTAATCACTACTAAGCTATCAATTCTTGAAGTTCATTTATCTGATATGGAGAAGACTGTAGAGTCATTGAAAAATTCTATGCCCACAGACATAAAGGCAGAGAGACATCATCCTATGCACTAAATGGACTAATTCATGTTATTCAGTTGTTGATTGATTCATGGAACACAGAAGTGAAGATCATGGAAGACACCTTCCAGGATGTACTTAAACTGGTGAGCAGACACTGAAATTCTACATTTTTGTGAATTTTGGATACACCTTTGTCATTGTTGTCAAAGGGGGAGAAGAGAAGAAAAATTAATTAAGAAGAAAAGAAAAGAAATATATATATCTAAAGAGAAGAGACAGTTTTGTGTTGGGACACTTAGTCATTTTTTGTTAAGTGTTGCCATCAATGCCAAAGGGAGAGATTGTTGGAAAGTGATAGTTTTTGGTATGGTATGAGATACTTATGGGTTGTCATTTATGGAAAGACATCTGATATATTGATCACTTGGACTGAAGTTATATTTTGGAGATATAGTCTTCAAAATAACTAAGTACAGAAGTAGAAATACAGAGTATAACAATATTGTTTTGGACAGCGAAGATCGAGTATGACATTTTATGACTTGCGAGCTTCGAGGAAGATACTATGGATTATGTACAACCTCCACCTAAGATCGATTTGGTTTTGAAGATGATTACAGTGAGTTAGAGAGATTTAAAGACATGCATATACAACATAACAGCGTAACAGAGCAATTGAACAAGTAGCAATGAATCAAGGAGTATGTCGCGGACTCCTGGAAAGATAAGTTGGATTATGATTTTGGATAACCTATAATTTGTTTATGTAAGAGCGCTAAATTTATATTTAATATTTACATTATTAATTCTATTTTGTATTGAGAGACGACTATGTGATAATAATTTAGAGAACCATCTTGATGATGACAAAGATATATATATGAAGACTTTTTGTAAAATGAAGATATGACATGATGAGATAAGAAAGGATATGTATGTATATGAATGGCAGATGCAAGAGAAGAGGTTGATAGAGATCATTGAAGAGCTATGACTGGAACTATCTAAGCATTGAAGATGCTTGTTTTGTTCATTATTGAGAACACTTTGTAACATAAATTTTGTTGTAAGAGCTGTAAGCTCAGTTGGCCCCTAATAGGGTGTTGTATACCTTTAACAGGGTTGTTATTCCTTTAACAAGGAAATGTAATATGTAATATTCATCTCCTAACAGGGCTAGGTCTCCTAACATGGACATTATACTTTAGTGCATGCTTGTGGGTACCATCCCCACCGGGGTTTTCCCTTGGCCAGAGTTTCCTCGACAACAAATAATGGTGTTATGAGTTTTGTGTTATTTGATTATGTTCTTTTCATTTTTGTAATTTTATGGTTTATTTCAAATTGGTTTAAGTGTAATTTAAATTATTGTAATACTGATGCACCCCCCTCTTAGTATTACTCAATCCTAACGACATATGTATATTTTAGATTCCATTTGGTTTAACCAATGCGGGTGCTACATTTCAGAGAGAAATGGATGTAGCTTTTAAAGAATTTATTGATGTCATTATGGTATTTTATCATGATGACATAACTGCTTATTCTAAAGATGTAGGGGATCATTGTAAGCACTTGGAAAAAATATTTTACAAAGCTTTAGATTATGGTGTGTCATTGAATCCTAAGAAATGTCAGTTTACAGTTATTGAAGGGAGTCTGCTTGAACATATTGTATATAGAGAAGGAGTTAGGATTGATCCTGACAGGGTTGCTTCTATTGATAAAGTTCCATTTCCCAAAAATATCAAATGTGTACATTCATTTTTGGGTAAAATTAATTTTGTCAGAAGATTTATTGCCAACTTTGCTGAGATTCTCAAGCCTATTGTTAAAATGATAAAGAAAGATGATAAAATTAAATGGGACAATGAGGCTAAGGAAGCATTTGATAAGATTAAAAGGGTCATTCAAGAGGCACCCATTTTTAAATCCCCTGACTATAAACAATCATTACGATTGTTTTCTTTTGCTTCTTTTCATACTATGGTATCAATTCTTTTGTAGAAGGACAGTGAAGGGTATGAACATCCTATTTCTTTTTCAGTAAGTCATTGTAGGTTGTTGAACTAAAGTATAAAATAATGAAGAAACAAGCATATGCTTTGGTAAAGGTTGTGAAATCTTTTAGGCCATACCTAGTAAATGGAAGTGGGGTTGCTTATGTCTTAAGTGCTTCTATTTAAAGGATATTTTTTCTTAATCAGTGGCCACTAGACGAAGGTGTAGATGGATCAATTGCATTCAAGAATTCAATTTGGAGATCCAAATCACAAAATTGGTAAGAGGATTGGGGTTAGAAAAACTAATGATTGGGGCAAACCTTGAAGCTATTTAGGTAAATAATGTCTAGGTTGATAATAAAAGAAGCATTGAAAGACAACCTTGGTACATTAATATTGTTTATTTTTTGAAAAACATGAAATGTCCAGAGACAATGATAGATAATAAGAGGAGGACTTTGAAATTGTAGGAACAAAGGTATGTCTTAATTCAAGGTGATTTGTATTGGAAAAATAGAGATGATGTGCTTCTATTTTGTATTGGAAAAATATAGATGATGTGCTTCAATAAAAGTTAGAGAATTGGTGAAGGAATTCCACATGGAATATTTAAAGACAATTTTCAAGTAATCACTAGCTATCGGGTTGTAATGATAATTTATTTTGAAATTGGAGAGTTAGAGAGTACTTTCCATGTTGCAAAAAGATTAAGGATGGAAGGTTATCTCTAACTCACGATGGTTAATAGATATAAAATAAAATGCTAGAGAGTTGATGATAAGTAGTTTTGGGTTAATGGTCACTAGTTTGTGGGAGGTAAGAGTATTAACATTTTTGGTTGGAGAGCTAGTGATGGGTGGTTTTGATTGCCTTTCTCTCCAACTTGTGAGGTTCAGAAGCCTTAATAGTTTCAAGTGGAGAGCTCGAGACTGGACTGCTAGTGGCTTGTCACAAGATCTTGAGCTATTAGAAAAGGAAGTCATTTGGGCTGAGAGTTAGTGACAATGTGCCATGTGTTTGAATGGTTTCATCAGGATGTTGCTGATATGTAACAAAGAAAGAGAGGTTGAGAAAATCAAGGATTTACATGTGGAATTCTTCATGCCTTTCACTGCTAATTTTAAACTTTAAATTCATGAAGGCATATTATAAAAATTCACATTCATACCAATGATAGCCCCAATTAATTCACATGGATATGTTGGAGGAATTGAAGGTGGAATGCATGAAATTAATGGTTGAGATGACGAACAGTGATCTTTAGATCAAAAATTTATAAAAGGCTAGATTGTATTGATGATTTTCACACAACAGAAAATTGCTCTCTGAGTTCCGGTGTGAATGCGAAAGGCATTTGAAGCTGTCTGAATTGTGAGGTAGCACTGGCTCATAAGTGTATCAGTTCAATTGTTGAGTTGGTTGTGCTTCCTAATAATTAAAAATATGAGCAAGGTGATGGCTAGTGCTAGTTCTAAGGTGATAGAAAATAAGGGAAAAGTAAATAAGTATTCAGAGGAATTCATAGACCTCTTACCACTAGTGTCAAATAGTTTTTCTATAAATGAATATGTACGAAAAGATGGGTGCAGCCAATGTAGAAACCTAGAAACCCCAATGCCTCTGGAGCTTTTATTTTTTATTATTTCTGGAATAACAGAGTTAAGGGCATTCCAATGTCAAATCCATGGGATATGAACATGGAAAATATGGTAGTTCCTAATGTATACATGGATTTTGACTTAGTAAGGTAATTGGAGAAGGAATATTGCTCTATGTCTAGGGTTATCAGAAGAAAGGATAAGTCGACCTTGGTGATTATAAATAGAATGAGTTTTTTGGAAGCATTTAAAATATTGGGTGCCACCTGCACAGATATTGATTTGGATAAATAAAAGAAGAATTATGAGGTCCAAAAAAGGGTACTAAAAAGCATTTTATTCCTTGGTACATGCCTAGGGTTGGTAGAAAATTGATACCAATTCCTGATGACATAGATGTGCCCTATGATTTAAGAAAGTTCCACTTCTATTTGCAATGAACGATGTTTGGGTTGTGTAAGGTGTTGGGATTTTATGGAGAAGGAAAAGTGACTATTGATTTATTAATGATGGCCATGAATATAAAACATCTAGAGGTAAACACTAACTATGATTATGTGGGGTATGTTGTCAATCAAATTCATGAAGCATTGATTGAGATACCAACGTATAATGATGTCATTTCTTTCAAGAATTATTTCATATTGATGCACCTGATTATGTACTTCAATCATGACCGGATGGACAAAGAGCTCATTTTGCAAAAGGAGGAGCTTGGTGTATCATCTCCGATACAAAGGTGGACTCAGGTGTGGGACATTGCTACTTACCTTTCTTCTTTTCTGTATTTTCAAAATTGGATTATGTTTCCCATCCTAGAGATGTTAGGAATAAAAAAAAGAGAGATTAGTGATTGGATTGAGGAGAATTTTGAGACCCAGACACTTTGTCCAAATTGGCTTATTTCACATAACTGGGGGGATTTCTACTTTTTTAAAAAAAAATTTCATTGTTATTAGAGTATATGTATGTCCTAAAACTCCAGATGTTCTCCCCAAATTTGTACCTCCTAGGATTTCTTACATGGAGTTTATTTGGCAGTTGACTCTTGTGGATAAAGAATACTTAGAGGCACATAAGAAGGGACATTTTCTTCCTAGATTGTTGCTTGTGAATTATTTCACTAATGGGAGGAATTCCTTTGAACAAATGAATGACTTCCTGAAATAATATAGGTTGGTCACTATTACACCCATGTTTTGTGATCCAGTGGGTTTGATAAGGGTTGCAATAAAACATATGACCCCTTGGGCTAAAATTAAATAGCATGAACCCTTATATGACAAAGATGTTGTAAGAAACCTGATGGAGAAGGATGGCATTCAATAAATAAGGAGAAAATGGAATGACTTGACGAGGGTTGAGGTTGAGTTTAGGGAAATGGATCAAAATTTCTCAATTTTTTATCTTGAAGAGTCTTATTTTAAAGTAAGTGAATGCATGTTGAGCTCTTATGAAGTCCTGATGGCACAAATGCCCTAGTTGCAGGAGATGGTTGCCGAGGCTCAAAAACCAAAAGATATAGTCTCTTCTTAGAGCAAAAGGCCTTTGGAACAACCAGTGTATTATGTGGAAAGTGGAGATGAAGTTGAATCCACTAAATAGCCACTTTCTAAGAAGCAAAAAATTGATCAGTGTCGGGCAATGGTGAAAAGGGAGCCTGCAAAGGAAGTTATTGTTGAGTAGGGGAAATATTTTCATGAGATTAGAGAAAATCTCAGAGAGGATAGATATACGAAAGGGACCCGAGAGACTTGTAGAATGTCATAACTTCACTCCTCAACTCATTCTACTTCAATTTCATTAAAAATCTCTTGAATTCATTTGTTTTAACAAAATCGTCATAATTCAAGAAAATATTGGATATGGGAGAGGGAGGAAATGAAAGAATGGACAAATTTTAAAGGTGCTCCAAGAGTATGATCCTGACAGTGAGTAGATAATAATGGAGCAAGCAAGATTGCTTGTAAAGAATAGTGGAATGTTGTTGTTACCAGATTGGGATCTCCAATCCACATTCATCATTGATTTGATAAGGATGCATCTGGACCCACTGTTAAGGTCTAAATTTGAGATTGGTGATATAATGAGAGGATGAGGTTTTGATCCAAAGTCCAAAAAATTGGCAATTTGGTCACTGGCCAATCCACTCAGAAGCCCCATATGATAAACATTCAAGAAGAAAAAAAGAGCTGATAAGATGATATGGAATCTGTAGAATATAGGGGATACTAAATTTTTTACCTTCATGACACAAGTTTATTTTATGAATTTAGGTAAAACAGAGGACGTGTCATGGAAATACACAACGACTTACCAACAACTGATCTCCATTGTAAAGAAGTATGAGGAGGTGATAATGAGAATGCATCCATGGAAGAGAAGATAAGGGAGTGGAATGAAAAGTATACCAATGTTGAAAATAAAACTATGGTTCATGCAAAAATTGAGGTTCAAAAAAACTTAACCCAAATTTCTACAGATTTGTAGGTTCCTTTGGGAGAAAAAGCCAAAGTGGAAGACTATGTAGACAGAATTGAAAAACTTGAGGAAACAAAGGATATGGGAGCAATAATCACTCTAATGGAAGTATTGCAGCATAGGATTGATATCCTAAAGAATAAAATAAGTGTAGTTCATGGCATATATATTTCTTTAAAAAAGGTTGGTAATATCTGTGCTAATGTTCTGTTACTCTTGGAGCCTTTGTATAGTGAGTGGGCTGGAATGAATGTGTTTATGGAGAAATTGGATATTGGCATGGAATACAAGGATGGTTTTCCTGATAAGGTAAATGAAACTAAGAACATGGTGGAGGTGGTAAATTATTTAACTTCAATTTTAAGGGCAAGGACTTATTGATAAAGGATATCTAAATAGATATTAATAAAATAATATTTTCGTTCCATAAGTATACTCTTCTTTTTTTCATACTGTTCCACCTGGGATAGAATGATTCAAACCTTTGACATAATAGGATGGCGGCCAAAATACAAGAGACATCATATGCACAAGAAAACAATATATTAACAATATGTTTCAAGATGTTACAATGAGATGTGAAAAACTCCCTTATGAAAAACAAAGAGGTGAATCCTTATAAAAGGATACCAAAACCCTAAAGATGAAAACCCTAAAGAATAATAAGATGCCTAAGTTTAACTTGAGCGTAAAGTATAATAGACTAATAATTAAATAAATTAATTATTAGCTATAATATGACAACTCTAACACCCCCCCTTAAGTGTAACTTAGGGAGAAGCTAAACAAATAAGGACTAAAAGATGCATGAAAACAAAATGCATGAAAGGAACTACGGGTCCCGACAACTAGGCCTGATCAGGTACCCAAGTACAATAAATAAATTAGATGAAGGAAACTAAGCCTCCAATCTAGGGAAAGTCCCAAAGGAAGGAACAAGAAAGAGCAAGAAGCATCTCTGAAGCATGAAGCTGCAAACATTGTTAGAAGTAACTGCTGGAATCCCCACTAAAATAGTGCATGACCAGGTAGAGAAGACAAAGTCTGAAGAGCTAATCAATCGAAGAGGTGACCCCCAAAAGTAGGAATGAACAAGTGTCTATATAGTAGATGATCCATCTCACCAGAATGCATAGGTCCCTAGCCATTGCATCCGCCTAGTACATAGGAACAAAAACATAATACGTAGATCACTCAACCAAACCAAGGAAGCAATAGAGATAACATGTGAACCGTGGCAGGAACACTAAAATGCAATGCCAGAAACATTTGCAGGTAGAAGAATCAAGAACACCAACAGTGCAACATAAGTACAAGCATAGGATAAAGGGTAGTGTCACCGACACATAGCATGGGCTAATGTCGTGGAAGGTACACTCACTTGACAAAGGTGGATGAGCACAAAAGGCAAAACATCATACCCCCCATGGCACTTTATAACTGAGTGCGAGTACAAAAAACACATAAGGTGCTCAAAATCCCAGATATGCAAAAGTAGGCACTTTATCACAGTGCATTTACAGAAAAGAGAATGCTACAGAAGCATACAATGCTCAGAAGTCAGAAAGAAGAGTGAGCCAGAAGATCAGAAGAAGAGATCCCAGGACCTGTAGAACCCAAGAAATCTGCCAGAGTGCGAAAGAGAAAAACTCAGAGGAGAAAGAACTTGGAAAATAATTTAGAAAAAAGACCCCTACAACTAAAAATCTCACTGAACCAGCTTTCTAATGATATATGGTTTGCCAAAAACAGAGTCTGAATGAGCAAGATATGGCTCCCGAAAGGCAAAACCAAACATCAGACTTTGACAGCAAAAAACACTATCAAGACAATAGAACCTAAAACCCCAACCTCCATCATCGGAAAGTGCTTGGAAAGAGATTTTTGATGATATAAGAAAGTCGGAAAAATACCCCCGTATGCTCCAGATAGAGCAAAAATAGTGAGGTAGGGTCAAAAACCCCACAAAATCAGGTTTTAAGCCCCTGGGGCTAAAAAAATAAGCCCCTAGGTGCCATATGATCACCGCAGGGGGCTAGAGCATAGCTCCTAGTCACTAATAGGACCGTTGGTGGGCTAAAAGGTGGCCTGCGAGGCTTAACGCCCGTCGGGTGACCCAAACAGTGGCGCGGTGGAGCCAGAGCAGGGTGGCAGCGCTGCAGGTGGCGGCGGGGTCGGTGGTGGCGGGGGCCGGGAGGTGCAGGTCGGCGGGGCGGAGGCCGGCGGGGGCTGGTGGCGGGGGCG
>MU224482.1:1140228-1170515 GCA_018584345.1 Thuja plicata | reverse complement strand
TTATAAAGGATGTCGAAACCCTAAACGGGCAACTTCTAGGAAATAGAAACTTTCCTAAGTCTAAAAGGAAACTGCCTAAGTGAAACTTAAGCACTAAAGAGTAATTGCTAAATTACTCTAACAGTTATACACTATGTGAGAAGCATGTATGATGTTTGATATTAAATTAGTAATTAAAGCTTGATGATATGTCTTTGTATAAAATTTGACTCTTTATGAATTGAATACAAATTAAGTATTTGTCTCAATTTGTCTCTTTGATTTATCAGAAATGAGTTTGTTATCTTTTTCTATCTTTCAAGGAAAGAATTAAATATGCTGAGATAATTAACTGTGAGAGTTTATCTTTTGTTGCAAATTTGATAATATTCATCCATAGAATTTAAAAAGCTATATGTAATGCATATCTTTTGAAAATTATATGTTACGAAATTAATCGACCGTGCTATCAAATATTTTCTTCTTTTATGCAACTTTGTAACCAAATTGGATTAGGCACTGGTCATCGGTGATACATGAAAAGTATGGTGAAACAAATTAAAGCATAAAATTATCATATGCTTTGTTTGTCAGATAAATTATTGAAGTTTATCTATAATATCCATGTTGTCATCTATTGAGGAGGTTGTATAAGAGCTATTTGAGCGAGTATATTAATTAAGGGTACACCCGCCCATATTTCATGGAGTTTGAAGTGTAGAAGGTC
Source organism: Thuja plicata (assembly GCA_018584345.1). Classification (NCBI taxonomy): domain Eukaryota; kingdom Viridiplantae; phylum Streptophyta; class Pinopsida; order Cupressales; family Cupressaceae; genus Thuja; species Thuja plicata. The sequence continues at coordinate 1,169,809 of MU224482.1, read as the reverse complement.
CAACAACCTTTTTATTTTTGGGATTTTCTTGTCTTTGTTTGTGGACGAGGTAATGATTGATTTCATTATGTTCTTTGATAGCCATAATGAATATTAGTGATCTTTTAGAATTGAGGGTAGCAAGAAAAAAAACCAACACATAGCTCACCCGCAAGATGTTTATATCTCTTTGACATGTTATATTCCTCCATTAAAACAAAATCATACACCTTCCCCATCCTCCAAATCTGTTTTGGGTTCCTATACCCCAAAACTTAATCCCTCATCCCATCCATCCATCTTGGTTCCTTATGTCCCACCATCTACTTACCATATCATAATTCAAGGTCAACAAAGGTACACACCTATGAGCACCTTCCAACCGCATATCTATACGAACTCATCCAAATGACCTCCATATCATTCATATCCATACATGAACCCCAACACCTTTGAAAGAAATTTGGATGTCAAGCATAAATTGTTTAAATCCACATACATTCAAGGATCAATATGTCCAATCTAACCGACATGTCAAAACAAAGCAACACTTGATCCAAAATAAAAAAATAGAAATCAATGTCAAAAATATGCGGTGTCCTAAATCCCTTGTTGAATAAATGCACTCTAAATAATCATAAGGAAAATATAAATCAAAATCCATGTGGATTCCTTAATCCCTTGTTGAAGAAATTTGCTCTAAAGAATCACAAGGATAAAAAAAATCAAAAGTTATGTGGATTATGAAGTCACTCATCCAAGAATTTCATACTAAAGAAAAATCAAAGTTGGCATTCAAGTTTCTTAAGCCCAAGGATTACTCTAATCCTCCATCTAAATGTCTTCCAACCCATTATTCTATTTTGGGGCCTCATGTCCCAAAATCCACATCCTTCTCTCCATCAATATATCACAGCCCAAAATCCACTTTTCCTCCATTACTCCGCCACCCTTCATAGTGTGTGGAAAATTGAAACTCTCACCCTTTCCAGCTAATGCTACAGATGTCTTCTAATACCCCATCTATTATTTTATTCGTATGTTCTATCCTTACATCCCCCTTTATCCAATCTTTTGCATAAACTATTACCATCTATTGTATCTATAGTTTCATATCCCTTTACCATAACCCTATCAACATATTTGAGCATAAATCAAATGGACATGATCTATTATAACATATATTTCAAGGGGAACTATCCAAAGAACAAGATTCTTGAGTTATTTTCTAGAAAAAGTAAAAAAAATCATAAACAAATAAAAAAGTATAGAGAAATAAATTTGTCCATGTTTGAAAACCACCTCAGTGTCACCTTGGACAAGTACCATGATGAAAACCTAGAAAATAATATTCATGCATAATCCATTATCCTTTTGCACTCCACATTGGGGGCAACGTTCAGGCATGCTATCTTATCCTCCACATCTCTCATCCACCATCATACCCCATTTATCCTATCTACATCCATATCCCCTTTTCCACCTTTTATCTTGACAAGGTTGAGGTTCTTACTTCAATGCATCCTATATGTTTATCCTTGTCCACAACCTCGATCCTTATCTCTTATCTTATTCTTTCCTTCCTCCATCACCCCTTAGCACCTTTGATCTGACTTATCCTATCAATATCATGTCCTTGTCCTATCCTTACCCCTTGATCTTGATCAAAACTAAGGACATTAAAATTTAGAAATATGTTTTGAAAAGCCTCCTAACATGTTCATTCCTTTGGAATACATTCCCTTCATGCCACTTGATTGCCTTATATCAATGCACCTTTCATTGCTTTACATTGCCATATCCCAATCCCTAACTTGGATAACCTTGATGAGATAGTCCTTGAATATCATTTACAATTCTTTTGTCATTTTCTTATCCATTTCTTGCTCATCATTTCACTCATCCCCCTCATAATGCCTTATGCCATACTAGACATCAGGGGCAAACAAATACAATCTTTCTTGAGAAATTATAGTCAAATGATCATTAAAAATTTAATAAAAATCATAAACAGTCTTGAAAAAAATCATAAAAATCATAAAATGTCTTGAAAAAATCCACAAAAATCATAAATTATCTTGAAAAAATTCAAAAAAAAATGTAAAATATCCTTAAAAAAAAAAAAAATCATAAAATGTCCTGAAATTTTTTCTAAAAATTGTAAAATATCCTAAAAATCATAAAATGTCTTGAAAAAATCATAAAAATCATAAACAACCCTAGAAAAAATCTTAAAATTCATAAAAGCCTTGAAAAAGGTATCTAAAAACATCTAATAAACATTGCAAAGGCTCAAACATTTCGACTGAGCATGTAGGTTTGGACTCCAATGAATCATGATGTGACAAGACTACGATTGAGTAAACATATCAACATCATATCAACCTATCGAATCAAAACACATTAACTGTGAACAAGAATCACTTTGGCATGAAACTTAATGTCAATTTGCTTATATATTTTGATTGTTTTGATTTTATTCTTTGGTGACATATCTTTTAGCTTTTCCAGGATGTCTCTAACTAGATATTTTATCTCTAGGATGTCACTGACTAGAAGGGCAAGGATGGGGTATGTTCACTTGTTTTCTACTTGTGGATTGTTCCTTAGTAATATGATTACTTATCTTACAACATGATTGTCTAAGATAATTGAGGACGTATGGGTCTCATGTAAGCTGGGGCATTGCTTGATTGTCTGATGTGTTTCCATAAACATACTTTGTATGTTAGTTTATTTGAATCTAAAGCATGTCCAAATGAGTTCATCCATTTTCCACAATAAGCTCAATGATGATATTAACACTTAAAAAACACAAGAATTCTCATCACCTACAATTTTCTCTTTCATCATTTGCATTTATCACCATCTCCTCTTATTTAATCAATCTTATTTTCCATCCTCTTTTATTCTCTTCTTCTTCCCTGTTGCACTGAGATCATTCAATCTCTTTATCCAACTGATGCATGCCTCTGAGCCTTTAATTTATTTATCCAATCAATCCATTTGGTCCTGGGAATCTCATTGCCCCCTTGATCACCCAATCAATCCTTGTATCAACTTGTCTTTTGCTAGAATCAATCCTTATCAGCTTAATCGACTGAATTAGCTTAATCAACTTCTCAACCCAGCTAGATTGATCATTTCTATCAATTGTTAAGTTACGCCTATGAATTGTGCATTTTCATCAAATGTACATCTTAGGTTTATCACTCACGCAATATCAATCATTTATTCATTAACTTATATTATATCGAGAGGTCAATCTTCCCACAACCTGCCTGATCAATCTCTCAAGGGGGCATAACATATCAATCATCATCATTAATAGGATATCTCTAGGGCTTATATCAGTTAATCATTTTGTTTTAAGTAATACAACAAGCTACATTATCTCAAAGAGGGAAAAAAAATGTAGACACAAAATGTTGGAATTAAGGAACACTGCAGGGGTTGGNGGGGGGGGGGGGGGGGGGGGGGGTGAATTAGTGTTCTACAATTTTTAACCTTAGCTATTTGATACTTAAACCATAAACCATATGCAATAAAAATTAAAGTACATAAGCATAAAGAAAATATCCACAACACCATAACAAAAGGATTTTTTTGTGGAAACCCGGTTAAGGGAAAAATCACAATAGGGATGGAACCCAAAATATTTACTCCGTAGAAGTAAATAACCTTGTTAAAGGTTTAAGTACAAAAAGGGGAATCCACATGCATTCAGGCTTATATCCCAGAGATCACTGCTCAAAAATAATAAGGGATACAACCCTAGAAAATTTTACCGCCTTACAAAAGTATAGACAACAATCCACAAGAAGATTGAACTAGATTTACAAATGCCAAAACAGTTCCAATTAAGTGCAATAAACTGAATTCACAAACTTCATACTATAACTTAACTCTGTTTTGAATTGAACCGCAATTCACATACCCTTCATATACATCACATACACAACACACATCAAAACAACCAAATATAATGATCTTATATACCCACTTCAATAATTAGATCATCATCTGGGTCGACCTCAAGAACATATAATGAAAATATGAAACATGTAGAACCGTCGAACAAATCCATAGGAAAATCATAACATGAAACTCGAACAAATACATAGATCCATTCTCCCAGGTCATATCTATATTCTCAAACTCATAAAATTATCATCCAAATAATTTGTTAGGGTCGCTTAACAATCTAGTGTACCATATCACTATTCTTCATTGAGTTATCAGAAAACTACCAAACAGATCTTCACAACTTGCTCAAATGATAACATGAAGTGTTGTGCATCTAGAATAAGATAGAATATACCTCTTTCAAGCTATATCTAGGATTTCATCTCAAAATTTGAAACTAGATGCCCGTACCGAACCATTTCCTAAACCCTGTACACTGTTCCTTCTCTGCCATACTGATCCAATTTGTCTCTTAACCTTTGGAATGACCAAAACATGATGAACAAACATATGGAATGCATATAGTTTCTATCAATGGAAACATCTAAACCATAAAGAGTAGTGTCTCTTGCCAACAAAAAAAACTTCATTAAATTGTTCCCTTATCAATTTCATTTTTCTTCCATTAATTGGGTAAATTCATTATTCAATAATCTATCATTCATTCTTATTAGTCACTATATTAGCATTATCATATTTATATCATTATCCTATTTCTCCACTCATCTTATTAATCTATTAAATAATATATATTGTTATCATTGATCTGTCGATTCATTTAAATTAATATGTCATTCTCCACTTATTTAATAAAAATATCTTTAAATAAAGCCTCTTACTAGAAAAAAATTGAAGCGATGAGGGAGAAGCGGGAACTTCACTGGTGGAAATGGTCACCTGCAACAAGGGAAGAGGGAGATGGAGGAAAAATCCGTGCTAGGGCTATTTTCAAGGCACACCCCGGGAAAAACTACAGTAGTCATGGGTTTTCTCGATGGCCTTTTAACTCACGGAAACCCACTTTTCAGAGTGATCGTTTCCCTATAGATGGATGAACAGATGGCAATTACCATCATTTTCCAAATATTTTCCCGAAGGGGAATGGAGGGAGAAGGGAGAACTGGTTTGGAAATTAGCCGCATGCTCCAAGCTACACTCGGATCGACAAAAACTTTGATTTCACCAAGATAGCGCACAAGTTTTACCGACCGAAATGATCTGAGGAGAATGTTCATACTTCGACTCCACCCACACAAACCAGGAGAGAAGATGATAATATAAAAGCTGAGGTAATCTCTACACTAAAAATCTCAAACCCTTTTTGGCTAGATGCAGTAGATTCCTTCAAAGATAGAGCCTTTTTCTTTAAATGGCTTGGACCATGGCCTTCTGTGGCTTTAATCTGAGGATGGTGCAGTCAAGTCTGGGGGAAGGAGGTCAAACTTAAAACCCTTACTAATGGTTTTTATATGGGTATTTGCCCGATGAAAGAAGATAAGGTTTTGATTTTAAAAAATGCCCCCTATATAATCAATGGGAAAGGGATCTACATGAAAGATTGGGTAGAAAACTTTGACCCAATGAATGAGAAGCTCAAGGAATATCCGGTGTGGGTGAACCTACACAGTCTTCCAATAGAATATTGGGATGAAACTACTCTGGAGCAAATCGGAAATATGATTGGTTCCTTTGTCTCTGCCAAAGAGGTCATTAGTAAAGAGGATACCTCAATAGATCCCAGAATCCTGATCACTCTTCAAAGTAATGATCCAGTCCCAGACTTCATTTTAATAGGAACAGAGCATGGGAACTAGAAGCAAAAGATAGAGATATGGGAGGAGGATGAGAACTTGGTTTCACCCTCCAAACCTTTGACAAAAATGCAAAAGAAAGGGAAGGGCTTGAAGGAAGATAAGCTCTTAGATCAACTGGAACTTGAACTCCTTGTTTCTAAAGGGGAGACAAAAGAGGTGATTTCTGACCAGTTAAACAACTTGGACCGAGGACGGTTTAACACTCCCCCAGGCAGAAAGGAGTATAAGCAAGCCATGGAGAAAACAATAATGGGAATAAACTCTTCCCCGGAGAAGAATGTATCTACACAACGAGTAATGGAAACAAACTACTCTATTTCTCATCAGCTGTAGAATTATGACTGTGAAGGAAATGACTAGAAGGAAAAGGGAGCAGAGCTAAGTTCAACAATTGAAAGGGGTAGCAGGGTTAATGAGATGATGTGCCCTTCAACACAAGTTGTGACCTGCACACCTCTTTCATAATTTAGAGAAACAGATGTGGTGGAACATAGACCCCCCTCACCAGAGACTCTTTTCCTCCATATTAAAGAGAATGGTGAGACAAGTGATCTTGTAAAGAATGTGACTGGATATGGATGCCTGTCGGTCATTCAAGACACTTTTGAAAGGTTTAGCCATACACTACAAGGGGAAACTATTCACCAACCAGCTATAGAAGGAAGAAGGAAAACCCCTCTCACTGGGGTGACCAATGATCCAGCAAGGATTAATACCAATAAAGAGGTAGATTATAAGGACTTAGAGATCACACCAATAAGAAATTTGCATAAATCCTTAGAAGAAGAAAAATTCATTGCAGAAACTTCAGAGGACTAGGAATCAGAATGTGAGGAATAGTTGGGGGATAGTGATGTGAACAACATGGGTCTCTTCGAATCTAGTGGGGTATTGGAAAAGAGAACGATTGAACAAACATTGTCAACAAAAAAGAAACCTAATACAGGCTTGAAAGGAAAAAGAGGAGCTAAAACAACAAGTGAGAAGTTAAAGATAGCTGGGAATGCTTCTAACCAATCCAAATTGAGATTGGGAAATGGCTATGGAAATGCCATTTCCTGGGAGCCATGAAAACCTTATCATGGAATGTCAGGGGCTGCAATGCCCCTGACAAGATTCGTTTGATAACTAGATTTAGTGCTGCTACAAGAAACTAAAATAAAATTAGAGGATGGTGAATTTTTTAAACAGAAGTTTAGGTGATGGAAATGTGCTCTAATGGGAGCACAAGGTGCATCCGGAGGAATTGGAGTACTCTGGAATGATAACACAGTTGATGTAACAATAATCAAACAAGATCTACATTGGCAATGGTTCAAAGTGCATATCAAACATCTCCATTGCCACATTTCTTTCTTCAATACATATGGACCAAATAATAAGGGTAAAAAAAAATGGTTATGGGACACTTTGAAAGGAATCTTGGAAAATCAGACTACTGAGGTGGTGGTGTTGGGAGGGGACTTTAATGCTATTCTCACTTCGGCAGACAAAAAAGGGGCGATAGGATGGAATAATGAGAATCAAAGAGACTTTAGTTCCTTTGTCAATGATTGTGGATTGATGGATCTACCTTTCAAAAAAGGAGATTTCACTTGTACAAATAGAAGGTCAGGCTTCCTGAATATTGCTGAAAATCTGGATAGGTTCCTCATAGGTGGCAACTGGGTGGATATGACATGGTCCTGTGATGCAAAGATCTTACCCTTTCAAGGTTCAGATCACTATCCAATTTGCCTACGTTTTCAACATGAAGACACTCCTGATAGATGTCCTTTTAAGTTCGAAGCAATGTGGTTTACTTCAAAAGGTTTTAGCAATCTGATTGAAGAATGGTGGTTGAATGTGCCAAAGAGACCAGGTAATAAGGCTTTTATTTTTTTCAAGAAATTGCAATTTCTTAAGGAACAGTTAAAGATCTAGAATAGAACTCACTTCAAAAACATATTTTCTGAGAAACATAATGTTGAAGCTAAACTAACAGCCCTAAGTATGAAATTAATTGAAAATGGTATGGAGGAAGCTGACTTTGTTGAAGAGAAGGAGCTACAATTAGAATTAAGGGAATTATTGAAAAAAGAAGAGATCTTTTGGAAACAAAAATCAAGAGAAACATGGTTTAAAGAAGGGGATCAAAATATAAACTTTTTCCATAACTCTCTAAAACAGAGAAGGGCTTACAATAAACTTTTTAGTATTCAAACAGAGGATGGAGAAGTAATAAGGGATAAGGATCTTTTAAACAAAGCTGCTGTTGACTTCTTCTCAAAAAAGAAATTAGAGAATCATAGAGATTCCACAAGTTTTGATGAAATGCTTGAGATGATCCCTCCAATTGTCACCAAGGATCAAAATAGGAAACTTTTAGCCCCAGTTTCTATAGAGGAGGTGAAATAAGCACTGATGGGTTTAGGAGGGGACAAAGCACCAGGTCTGGATGGCTTTCCAACGATGCTCTTTTAGAAGTTATGGCACATCTTTGGTTAGGATATTTGGGAGGTGGTGGAAGAGTCCAGGGAAGGAGGTTTTGTGCTAAAAGACCTCAACACCACTTTCATAGCTCTAATTCCAAAACGAGATCCACAAGAAAACTTTGAAGATTTTAGGCCAATAGCTTTATGCAACACCATCTACAAAATCATTGCTAAAACTATAAAAAATAGACTTAAGTTAGTGCTTAATACAGTGATCTTGGAACAACAGAGTGGTTTTTCACCAGGTAGATCCATTTTCGAAGGAGTGGTGGTTGCACATGAGGCAATCCACTCAATTAGATCCTCAAAATCCCAAAGTATGATGGTGAAACTTGATATCAAACGAGCTTATGATGAAGTTGACAGAGACTTTTTAGTCAGTGTTCTTGACAAATTTGGATTTGAAAAGGATCGGATTAAATGGGTTAAATGCTGCATTAACATACCAAGATTTTCAGTACTGGTCAATGGTAGCCCTCAGGGATTCTTTGGACATGATAAGGGTATAAGATAGGGAGACCCCCTCTCCCCCTTTCTCTTCATAATTATGGCAGAAGCTTTGGGAAGATTGATTAATAGGTAGAGAACAAACGACTCTTGGAAAGGAATATAGATTGTAGAAGGTGTGGAAGCTCTCACCCACATCCAATTTGTAGATGACACCTTCTTAGGGGGTGCAGCCACAAAAAAAGAGGTAAAAATTATGAAAGAAACCCTGAATATGTATGGGAAAGCCTCTGGTTAGATGATTAATTGGAGAAAATCAGAGATCTTTTTCTTCAATATCCCTCTTCATTTGCAAGTCAAGATTAGTAACATCCTTGGTATGAAAGTTGGGTTGCTGCTAAGTAAATATCTTGGCATTCCACTCTTTACAGGGAGAAACAAGGCTGACTTTTGGAAAGATATGACAGAGAAATGTTTAAACAAAATGGATGGATGGAAAGGAAGATGGTTGTCTTTAGCAGGCAGAATTTTGATGCTTCAAACAGTGATTTCGGCTATGCTAGTTTATTCAATGATGTGTATGGAGGTGCCTAAAAAGGTAGTGAAGATTCTCAGTGCAAAGATGAAAAGATTCTTTTGGTGTGGAGCCAAGAAGGAGGATAAAATCCCATTAGTGGCATGGGATAAAATTTGTAAACCCAAAGACCATGGTGGTGCAGGGATCCGAAATTGGCAGATTATGAACAAAGCTCTTGGGGAAAAACTAATTTGGAATCTATATAGGCATAATAATATCTTTTGGGAAAGAATATTGCAAGAAAAATATTTATATTCACCAAAATGTGAAAGGATTCTAACTATTAAAAATCCCCCTCGAGGCTCGGCAATATGGAACTTCATGCTAGCATGTCGCCCACTTATCACCGATCACATTACTTGGCAAATCAGAGATGGGAAATTTTCCCTCTTTTGGGAGGATTCTTGGGATGGGCATGAGGCCTTAGAATCGCATCAGGAGTTGATGGATATAAAAAACTATTTAAAAATGGTGTGGGGTGATAAGGTTAAAGACTACCTAGAGGATGCAAGAAATAGGGAAGGAGTGACAGAGTGTTGGAAAAATTTAGATGGGCTGGATTGTTCGATAGATCAGAGGCATAAATTGATGGAACTCCTCAGAAGTAGGGAGATTACTTTAACATAAAATCAAGATAAGATTAGATGGTGTGGATCACTTTCAGGGGAATATTCAGTTAAAATTGGTTTTAAGCTGCTTGAAAATGTGACTGATCCACTCTTCCCTTCAAAGGATCTATGCTGGGGAAAATACATTTTGCCTATGGTAGGGGTGTTTACATGGTTGGTATGTAAAGGGCGAGTCCTAACTAGGGAAAGAAGGAAAAAGCTGGTTTTCAATGGCCCTACCCGGTGTGAACTTTGTGCAAACAATGAAGAAACCTTGGACCATTTGCTGTTAAATTATGAATTTGCAGCCAACTGCTGGAATTTTGTCCAATATAAACTTAGGTGGTTAAGTCCACAAGCTAACACTATCTCTAATATTTTTACAGGTTGGCCAAGGGAGCTTAGGAAATCCACTTTGTCTAATATATGGAGAATTGTCCCTTCCATGATAGTATGGGAGATATGGAAAGAGAGGAAAAAAAGACTCTTTCAGGGAGAAAAGGAATCTATGGATAGATTTCTTAGTAGATTAAAACATTCCATTGAAGAGGTGGTAAGCACATCAGCCACAAGAAGATAGTTTTTAAAAATCCCCTATATAAAGGAAGATAGGTTAATTCAAATGAATTGGCCAGGGGTAAGGTTCATCTCCCCAGCTGGAGCTCTAGTCACAACCAGAAGGTCAGAGAAGACAATGCAGATACAATGGGAACCCCCAGAAGAAGGGTGGGTGAAGGCCAATTTTGATGGAGCTGCAAGATTCAACCTTAGACCCAGTGGTATAGGGGTTATATTCAGAGATGCATAGGGGAAGATCTCTTTAAAGATGGCCAAAAGATGTGCAGATGGAACTAATAATATGGCTGAAGGACAAGCTACTCTTTTAGCAGTCCAAATGGCACAAAGTAAAGGAGTAAGGAAACTGCACTTAGAAGGAGATTCATTACTCATAGTGCAAGCAATCTCCAAGTTGTCTATAAAGGCTTGGCACCTACAGAAATATGTTGACCCTATCAGTGACATCCTCAAAACCTTTGAGGATTTTAAAATAACACACATAAGGAGAGAGGGTAATATGGAGACTGACTTGCTTTCCAAACAAGCCCTTGAATTAGCAGTGATAAATGAGGTATGGAGTGAGGAGATACCCCCAACAGGAGTTTAAGAGGTTAAACATATACATCAAAATTATGGTTTAAATGTTCACAAAATGGCCATTCATGTTTTGAGCACCGGAGAGGGAAAATTTATAATAACAATTAAAAAGAAAATAGAAATTTAGAAGGAACGTGTTGAGGATTACATAATCAAGACATGATTAGAAAGTTGGTCCTTTTATTAATGAAATGTCAGCAAGTGATAATAAGACGACAAGGAATGTCATTTTGTGGGCAAGGTAAGGTGTGTAATTTGTCATCATACATGCCGAGCTCATTATGGGCGATTGTGAATTAATTGCAAATCTAAAGGATTGGCGTAATAAAAGGTGGTGCCTTGTTCAAAAGGCTTTCAAAATAGAATGAGCCAAGTTTAAGGTGGAATTTGCAGGAAATAGAAAGCTAAGGAGATGGAGCCACGCTTTACTTTCCCTACCAAAAGGTAGCAGAAGGGCATTTTTGGCCCGGTCAAAGATCATTGAGTTAAGCTACTGATAAAATGCCCAACACCAGAGGTGGTGTCAGCATTCCAACAAACCCTGGGGCCTTACTTCCATGAAAATTCAGATAGATGGAAATTGCAGGTAGACATTACAACTATGATTATGGCGTGGCGTTTGAAGATAGGAGAACATGAAAGGACTATGAAGTGGGTGATGAAGTCTCTGTTTGCAGAGGATCTCATTCCAAATTTAGACCACCTGTTAGAGTGGGCACATTCAAGGTGGGATTTTAACTTTAGTGAGTATTTTCAGAATGAGGAAGAAGGCATAATTAAAGGAATTTGACCCTTCCTACAGTGGCCAGAGGAAGCGGAAAAGCATAACTATCTGCGGGAAAGGTAACAGGCATGGACCAATTTGAAGAAAGGCATTCAAAATTATAATTCCCTCTACCCATGACTAGTGGTTCCAACCATCTTTCCAAGAAAGGAAAGAACTCAGCGAACTCAAGCACGCCGGATAATGCAAGGTGCTCTCCCATAAAACACCAAATTTTGAAAGATGAAGATTTTGGTAAGAAGGGTTTTTTGTGAAATGCAAAGATAATATCTGCAATTCAGTGTCTATGGTGTTTTTTTTATTACATTGGTGTTGCATTAGGCTCTACTTCTATGCAAAGTGGAATAGAAAGCAAACTTGGTTCCCATGACAACCATGAAGATCAGATGGAAGGCAAAATGCTCTGGTTTGAATGGCTATTTTTTAGGGTTTATGGCTTATGTGGGCTATCATAAATTCAAGAAGCTATGTCTGTTTTGAAATTTTATAATGATGACATCATGCAACATGTTATAAATGCATGCCATCTTTTGGGGTTAAAAGGGATTAAAGATGATGCTTTAATCTTGTAATGGGGAGCTATTAAAATGTTTTAATAGAAAATTCATTGTAAACTCTCTCTTTATATATTAATAATACAAACTATTACCGACCAAAAAAAAAAAGCCTCTTACCACTTACCATTTCCCATTAACCACTTACCATTTATCCCTCCTATACCACTAATTTATCATTATCTCACATTCACCTTGATATGAGATTCTCTCCCGAGGACAACTATTTAAACACCCCTCCTCTCATCCTTTTTGATCCATCCATTGTTATTTGCATCCATCATATCCATTGTTATTTGTCATTGGTATTGAGTTGAGTTCTTATTTCATTTGTTTTTTTTAGAATTAATCATCCTAGCATTTAGCTTTCTTGCATTTTAGTTCTCATTCAATAGTTTGCATTTCATGTCAAATATTTGCATTTTTTTCATAATCATCCAAAATATTTTTTCTTCATAGCAGCTTGTGCCCATTCTTCTTAGAGAATAATTATTGAGTGCAAGACTTTGACAGATAGAAAGGAAATGGAGTGAGATTTCTATGTGAGCGTGTGTGTGTTTATGATTTCTATTAATATGTTCTTTACATTAGAATGTCTCCTTTGTTATATATTGGGAATGGCCTTAAAATATAGATCCCAATTTTCCCTATTCACACTAACTTATCATCATATTCATTAAAGAGATAATGTTGAAGATCTTAGATAAAATTTTAAATTAAACTATCAAAAGAAGATAACAACTCAATTCATAAAATGCACTATGATCAAACAAGATATGCACATATAATATATTTGAGAATTGATTGCAAATATGACTTAATGAAATGCATATACATTAGATCTGAAAATTAAAATCAAAAGTAAGCATAATACACATTGAGTTCACCAAAATGTAATGGTGGAAAAACGGGTTCACTAGTGTATGCATGCAAACTAGGAACTAGACCAATTTCCTTTGATTACATTAAGGAGAGGGGATCCACTTGGCTCAATGGATTGGGAATAAAGTGAATTGAGAATTACTTGTTTGAGTTGAAAATTATATTGCAAAGGGGTATGAGTTGGATGCTAGATCTAGGGCCAAATATATAAAAAATTAGGGTTTTGTTACATATATAGAAAATCGTAGAGCATATATGCAGACTAGGCTTACAATTTTAGAAAGAGAAAAAAATGAATCAACATCTGAAATTTGGGCTAAAATTAGGAAGACTACATTTATTGGGGTGATATCGACCTAGGAATACCATATATAGACAAAACTAGTGTTTTTGGAATCAATATACTTCTCACAACTTTCCCAGAAAATTATCATAAATATTTGAGACTGCAATGTTTAGGGAAACGTTCAACCTTGATTTTTTAGATCAATATGTAGGCCTTGTTCTTCTCTATCTGATTCCAAATACATACCTCCTAATCCTACCACCTACACTCACAAAGAAATAAAAATGTTGGGTAGATGAGGATTTGCCTAGGTCAAACCCTGGGTTTAGAATTAACCATGAAATAGAATTGAAATATATTTGAGTTGAAAGCATGTTGTGATGTAGTAGAGGCTACATTTGAAATTGAAACATTTGAATCTTATACCCTTTTTATTCAATTCTATTTGAATCTAATCACAAGTGTTGATGCAATAAATGACTTTGCTTAAAGGAGATAAATCATAAAAGCATGCTTACATGGAGGTTGTTTTGACTTTCCCCAAATATTAGATCTAAAAAATATGATGGGATGAAATGCCACTTTGAGTGCTTAAACTTGAATTCTTTCAATTAGATGTTGTGTTAATGTGTGATGATGTAAATGAATTGAAAGAATGCTCTCATATGGGGTCCTCAAGGTATTTTTGCAAATTAAGTTGACTTCCAATGGTCATATTGAGACACTAGGATAAGGGAGAAAATGGTGAGAACCCAACAATAACACATTTGAATTGGGGCCTAAATTGAAGGGTCAAGGGTGTCTTAAGCATCATTGATATGCCAATTCAGGGTAATGAATTTGGAGATGAAGTGTATTAAGTGCGACATAACCACACACTAAGGTAAGGGCCCAAAATATCGTGTAAATTATACAAGGTTACAATTTACAATGCTACACTATCAAGCATTATCAAGTATTTTCCCTTCATTGTGAAATCATGGTCATGTTATTTTGAAGAGAAACCCACATACCAAAGCATTCAAGAAAATCTCAACTAACAATGGAGTCTCTCCAAAGGTCTTTATAATTTTTTTTATTGTTTATCATTTTCTTTATAAATAAATATTAGATTATATTTTATTTTTGTATAGATTGTGAGATTGGATTTTGCATTGCATTTTTTCCTTTATTCTGATTCACACTTTCATAGCATTCATAGGTATCACAGTTGGAGAAAATATTATTTAATAATTTTTAAGTCTAAGTTAGGAAGTTAGCATCATATTAAACACTTATTTAGTCATTTAAAATATATTTAATCTTGCATTTAATATTTGTAGATGGGTAGTTGAGTTATACCTACACTCACATCTCATTGTTGTACTCATCTCCACACCTTGCTTGAATAAATAGGAAATAGTATAGTTGTATATCATCTCAAAATATATCATTTCATCTATTTAAATTCTTGTTTATCTTTCTCTCTTTGTAAAAGTTATCTACAGGTTAGGATGTTGGTTTGAAAGCTCTACTCACGACTTTGATAATTATGGTTGGGTTAATTTTGTTTGTCAATGAATCCATCAAATTTGGTAGGACCATATGCTTTTGTGCAAGTGTTTTCACTATTTATTGGTCCTCAAACCTTCTCTTAAGCCTAATCCAATGCATTCAACACAAGTGAGCCCCACTTTGCATCCGTCACATTAGCCTTTGATATTAATTTACTTTTTCTTGAGGCATATTTAATTTCTAGGGTTTCCATTTTTTTGTAGTTATTTTTTATAGGTTCAAAGGCCTTATTCATTTACAATTGTATATCAGAGGCATACAATATTGGTGGATCATTTTTTATTTAGTGGCCAGACTCACAAGCCCACCACTTTATTGCTATATTTAGGCTCTCTTTTCAATGTCATCATTGTGGTTATGATTATTTTTCTTGCATTTTCCGTTTGACCTCATCATTTGGAGGTTTTAGTTATTTTTTAGCTTTGGACCATATGGCTGCATTAGAGTTCAAGATTATCAGACCACACAACTATTACACTTGGAAAGTGAGCATGCAATATTTGTTTTGTTAGAAAGTTTTGTGGTCAACTTTGAGTGAGACTCAACCTAATATCACTAAGGAATCTTAGAGGTTTACACATCAGAGTAGGTGTGATGACGCAATGGTCTTGATTGCAATCCATATTTTAGAATCCTTGTTCTTTCATACTAAAGACTACACCACACTAAAAGATGTATGGGACTGTATCATCCTTAAAAGTAATCAACCTTAATCAGGTGCTCATTTTAGCTCCATTTTAGTATGTATGGGTTTCCACATTGATTTCACATTTTCCTAATACTCATTGGACCTTTATTAATTTAAATCAATGTTTAAATTAGTATTACAAGTCCTCTCTTAAATTATTTTCACCAATTTATTCCATCTCCTCACTCTAAGATGGGTCTCACCTCATTTTAAAGTTTGAGGCGTGATTTACACATCTACCGATCTCATATATTCACATGATTTATCTTTTGGGGCCTCAAAAATATCAACTTTCTCCCTGTAAATTTTCACTAAATTTTACCATGTACATGTTGAATTTTTGGGTACTTGTCTCCAAACTCGATGTGTCCCCTACAGACATCATGAGTTTCAACGCGTCCCTGACATTTTTGCTTAAAATTTTAAGGGTAGGATCCTATGGTCTCACACTCCCCAAAGGTAGCTCCATAGGTCATTTAATTTTTCTAAGTTGACCTAAAGGTGGTTTCACTTTGAAATTTCTATATAAAGGCCCCCCTTTTTCCATTCTTTTATACTAAGAAATAAAAGACAACCAATTAATCAAGAAATCAAACAATTAGACTTCAAGACGTGCATCCTCAAGATCTTCAAGGTATTCTTCCTTCTTCTTCATCGAGCATTATGGAAAACTACAACATCCATCATACAAGGCTTATGTTTCATGATTTCCTTTTGGATTTTTGTGGACTTCAAGCTATTACATTAATATTTGTGATCACATCCAAAGAAGCATTGTGTCATCAAGGTATAAGGTGATTTACAATTCATATCTAGCTTCTATTTCATCTTTCCCTGTGCAATTTCCTTTCATTTTCAAAGTTGATTCCTAAACAGGGGTTTGACTAAAGAAAACCCCTTTAGTCAACCTTCTTTCCCATTTTTCTATGTGTAGGATCAATTTAAAGAGTTATCGACAAAGATCTAGGAAGATCGAGACCAGACAAAGCACCCTTATGAATTTTAGACTGAAACCTAGGGTACAGGTAGCCATTGGCATCTTGTTCCTCCCAAAAATTAGTGAAATTTCTAGGGCAAAGAGTTGCAGGTCCCGGGATTGTAGATCCGCAGTTACAACTCTTTCTGACATTTTGATAGTCAAAAATTTAGATTTGAAAACTCACTTCTCCTATTTCATTTCCAGGTCCATTCAAATTCCTTTTTATTCTCTTTTACATTAACTCTTTGGT
This sequence comes from Thuja plicata, assembly GCA_018584345.1. Taxonomy (NCBI): domain Eukaryota; kingdom Viridiplantae; phylum Streptophyta; class Pinopsida; order Cupressales; family Cupressaceae; genus Thuja; species Thuja plicata. The sequence continues at coordinate 1,152,812 of MU224482.1, read as the reverse complement.
TGGATTTGATCAGATCTTCTCTTATTTAGTCTCTTACTTATCAATACCATTCCTCTCCTCAATTCTGAGCAACAAACAAATAAAAAACCTTCAAGTATTGATATTACATTGGCATATTTCTTACCAAGTGGTGTTAATCACAATTTTCTTGAGGTGGTTTTTTATTCTAATGCGCCATATGAATTGGGAAAATAGCCCTTTTATGCAATCCTCTTTTCATATTGTACATTTGGTGAGCCTGACTCTTCTTACATACTTTTGATTTGTTGTCTAGATCTAATTTTTATGCATTTTATTAATCAATATTTACATCATACATGTGCTACATTGTATGCATTTAGATCATATTTTCATGCATTACAATATTATTGCATTTTCAGCCATTTAGATCTCATATAATTATACTCATAGATCCATTGCATTGCTGTATTTCCTTTTCATTCTTACATGTTTTGAAATAATAAAAAATATAAAAATATTTCATTTCATGCATTATTCTATGTATTTATAATATCCCCTCTCTAGGATAAGATTTGATAAGAAATAATAAAATTAATAATTATAATAAATTATGACATAATAATAAGGAAGGGAATCAACAACCACTCAACATCTGATCCGAGCATCCAGTCAGTCGTTGAAAGAGAGCACACAATGGACATTTCCAGTGAATCAGCTCCAGATATTGGACCAAGGAAAGTAGACATTTCATGAAGCATGATATTTGGGTAATATGCAACTAGAGATACTCCTCTAAAATCATCATCCACGGTGTTCAAATTTTATCTTATAAACAATGAAGAAACAAAACATTGGTCCAGTCAAATCAATGTATTCCTTGGTCCAGTCACCAATGAAAGTCTTTGATCCAGTCACCAATTAAGTTATACTCTAGCCATAATCCATCATAAGTGGATACCAAAAATGGAGAGAGAAGGGCATCATCGGTGAATTGGTACAGTCGACCATACTATTACTTAATGATAACAAATTTCCACAATCCATAAATTTTACTGCTATGCTTATGGGGAAGATTGTGTGCAAGTTTTTAGCATCAACATTTCAGATCATACTCCATGATCCATCATCAGGATGAGAGAGCTCAAGAATGAAAAATGAATTGGTTGCAGACCAAGAATCTTTAAAAAGAGGAGAGTGGGTGGAGAAAGAAGACACACAAACCAAGAGAGGACAAGACAACAACCACAAAGACTAAAAATGCACTAATAATAATAATAATAATAATAATAATAATAATAATAATAATAATAATAATAATAATAATAATAATAATAATAATAATAATAATAATAATAATAATAATAATAATAACAAACAAAGAGCCAGAACGAGAAAAAAAATAAAAAATAAAAAAAATTGAAAACCAAAAAGCAAATAAAATAAAACAAATACAAAAATCAAAGCAAAAACAAATAAGATTAAAAATAACATGAGGCAACAAATATATCTATATAATTACAAATGCAAATAATAAAATAAAAAGGGCATGCAATTACACACACAGACACACAAGCAAAATAAAAAAAATAAGAATATAGAATGCAAAAGAACGAAAGAGAAAAAGAAGAAAAGCAAAATGCATAAGTATATGATAAGAATAAGAAAAAGAGAAAAAATAAAATAAAAGAACAAGCAAAAGAAAAAGAGAGAAACAAGGAAACTAACTGAACAAGAGCAACCACAAACCAACCAAGAGACAAGAACACAACTAAAAACACGACGAACAGTGGGGGTGGGAATCAAGGACAAGAGCGAGGGGCCAAACGCACGAATGACTACAAGACCTGAAGGGAAAGACAAGAGAGGAGGGTGAGATGACAAGATAAGAAAGCCAGGAGGAGGGGAGAGAGAGGACCATACTAATACTTTCTCAACATACCATTAGGAGAGTCATCAACATTTCAGCCACAATTGAACAAAGGAGTGATTGGAAGAGGAAAATTCCTACCGAAAAGAGAAGTTTATATAGTCAACAAATGATCTAGTAGAGGATAGGAGACTAGTCGAAAGTAGATAGAATCCAATCAGCATCCAATTTGAATAGATAATCTAATCCAGTCAACAGTTTGAATGGAAAAAATAATCATTCCCTCCATTATTGATTATCTTAGGCTGGATCTCAGAATGGGATACAAAGAATAATAAATACTTATTCATAGGGACAATAGATATAAACCCATAAGGATCGAAGGAAGATTGGAAACTACCATGCCTAGCATAGAGAACAACCAAAGGATTCGCAAGCCTCTTGGCCATTGCTAAAGATTTACAATATCATGTCATCCCTTATAATCGATTGGCATATGAGACTCAGAGTATCCTTATTACGAAAATATAAAACCTAGCCGTAGGAATGGATTCACAATCCTTCATATGAGAATAGAGATCTATAATACTGAGCAATATATATATATATATATATATATATATATTAATCAACTTGTAGTGCAAGCAGGGGTAACTAATAAATAAGATGTGATTTAGAATGGTAAACTCATCTACTTAATGGTCAAGCCAAAAATAAAAGTAAGTGGCATATTAAAGACATTACATGCAGTAATTAGATTACAACTGTTAAGAACAAGTCCAAGGAGCAAGCCCAATAAAAGGATAAGTATGAAAGAATTTGATCATAGGTCTTCAAAAACAGTGTCCTATAAAGGCAGACAACCATCAAATGATAGGCATACAACAAAGAGACAAAGCAACGATGTAGGAACCATCATTGTTTATAGAAATAAATCCAAAAATCATTAATAGTTTAACATGAGAAATAATAGACAACCTAAAAGTTTATTTGATCCTCATCCCCTTCCTTGTTCTCAACCGGTGCTTCCTTCTACACCCCGTCTTCCTCAAAATCTTGGAAAGGAGTATGATTAGTAGAAAAACTTTGTGATACTCTTGTAACCACCTAAAATTGGTCTAGTAAACCCATAGCCCCTAATTCGATTAACAGGCCTTAAGAAATCCTAAACCAAAGGCATTTATCACTAGACCCTAATTATGGGAAACATTTAATCAAACTTGCTTTCATAATTAAACATGACTTGTTCAATCAAATTGTTAAATAAAGCCTAAATCATTTAATTACTTAAGCTATATAATTTAATTAAAAGTCCTAAACCCCTTTTAATTAAATGAACCCATTCACACATCCTCACACGTGTGAGCACTCAAAATTCAAATAAAAGCAATTAAATGGGGAAATTACCAAATTTGTCTCATTCTCCCCAAAACAAGCACAAGGTTGACCAGAGCATTTCACTTGGATTAAGGGAAACTGCATCTCTATCGCTCTTCTTGGTTGAATCGTGACCATTCATTTCACCAAATTTCCTATAAAAGGAATAGCTCCCTTTGTTCAAACAAAGGAGGCAATTTGAGGAGTAAGATTATGTAGACATCTAATTTTGGTCAGGAACAATCAAGTAAATGGAAAAGTGAGCAATCAAGCAAAATTAGAAATTTATTGAATAATCATAGCCTTGAATTAATTAAATCAAAAGATCAAATTAATTATACAATTGATTTTAATCAATTACTTGTATAGTTAAAATAAATTAATTTCAACCCCTTTAAGGGTGCACATGGCTAAAACAATTCAATTAAATCATTTAGTTAATTCCTAATATTTCTCACCCATCACATGGGAAAATCAATTTCAACCAAAGGGAATCAAGGATTAAGCTCACATGGATCAAGGCCAAAGTGATTCTCCATCACACATCTTCAATTGCATATTGGCCACTCATTTTGTCCCCTTATTTGAAACCATCATTTAAATTGTCCCAACCTTTGAGACAACCAACTCAACCCAACCCTAATCAAGGTTAAATCAAATCTACCCCCTACCCTTGGTAAATCCTTTAAATAGAAGTCATTTTGAGAGAAAAATATAGAACACATATTTATGAGCAAAGCATCATCACTATAGGCATTTGAGCTTAAGATTCATAGCATTTTGGTTGAGTTTGCATTGCAAATAGTGATCAATATTGAAGCATATTAGGATAATTTTAGCTAAATAGGGTTAAATCACATAAAATAGCTTCAATTTCTCATTACTAGGATTGTCATTAATGGATATTTAAGCTGAGAGCATACTTTTATCTATCCTAGATAGAGAGCCATGCGATGCTCATTGTTCATTTCAATTTATTTAGTTTAAATTATTATATTTCAAAGTTGAATTGATAGTAAAAATACTAATTTCATGAAGGTATGATTTTCATATACACAAATGGCGCCCACTGTGGGGCTCTAAGCCTCATTTCCAACAATCTCATGAATTTTTGGTGTGTTTGAATGTGTTTATTTATAGTAATTTGCAATCTGTAGGTAAAGTGATGCGTAGGGAGGTAAAGATCGACGCCTTTACACAGTGAAGCAACACATGGAAGAACTCTTCTATCTTCTGTCTTACATTCTCTCAACACATCAGATAGCAAAGTGATGCATATGCAACTAAAGATCAACTCCTTTACACAATGAAGCAGCGTGTAACATCTGAAGTCTGATGCATTTGTACGACAAAGTGACGCCTAGCAAGAGTTTTCTAATGCTTACTCTGTTATCTTTAAGTGCATTTGATTATGTTTTAACACTTTTTAACTGTCAAGTAGCACTCTGTAACTTTTAAATAGCGTTTAGAATCAATTAAAGTAGCACGTAAACATTATTAAAGCAAAACTCTATCACTTTTAAAATAGTGTGTGCTTCTGTGTTTGAAATTTTTGCAAATTATTAAAAGCTAACAAGTTAATGAAAATTATTTTCCAATTTGCAGATGTCAAAGCATAGGAAGGTGAAGAAGCCCGCACTTTGGATTCATAAGGAGGATAGAGAGATCAAAACGTTGTTAAAGTGTGAGAAAAGAATTCATAATGAAAATATTTTGGAAAATTTAAATGAAGATGTAAATCTTTATGATCATTATGTCAAAATTGTAAAGTCTTACAAATCCAAGTATATTTCATTAAATTGAATCTATTCACCTTAAAATATTCAAAATAACATTAAATTTAGGTGAATTTGAACTTTTCTTTTTGGATTTGGTTTTTCCTTATTTTGTTTGAGTTGTGTTGGACTAACTTGTTGGAGGAGAGGGTGCAAAGGAGCTAGAACGATCGCTACTAGGTGAGTAAAATAAAAAGGCAAAAACAATAAAAAAAAGTTCCTAGCCTAAGGTAGCTTCGAAAAAGGTGAGATTTAAAATCCTTTTGTATTTTGCTTAAATTACGACTCTCAAATTTCCAAATCTAGCTAATTAGTAACCTATTATTGTTTGTCAAAAGAGACATTAGGCCTATGCTCTCAAATTTTAAAGTTGATCAAAATGCCAAACATGCCAATTTTGACAATAGAAAGAAAGGTTAGAAATGAACAAACACTAAATTGAACCTCTGTGCTTGTGGAAGCGGAGTGCTAGGTATATGCTCTTCACTCTTTGAGTGAGTCAAAAATCCAAACACACTTCAAATCCCTTATATTAAGAGGTGGAAATAAACATTGCTTATTATGTTTGGAAGTGGAAAATAGTAGGGATATGCTCTTTACCCTTTCAGGTGAATCAAATTCCTTGACCTGATTGACCATTTCAATTTCTTGTTTTATGATGAATATGCTAGATCTTTAGTGGGCCTGCCTCCCAAGAATTTTCTTTCGAGGATTGTGAGAGGGAAAAAACCAAAATTGGGAATTAATATTACGCCAATCTATTCCACCCACTTTCCAAAAAAAAACCTCATTAAGTTGAAAAACTTAGAGGGCGACAATATCAAATGCCTGGACTCGTAGGGTTAATAGCCTAAATCGCGTATCGCGACTACGTAGCCCTTGTATGATTCATTTAATATTTTTGTGTGGAAATCACAATAAAATACCCAAGTAATTTGGTTTACCACCTTATAGAGCCATTTTACAAGCCAAATTTGTCTATAGGTAGTGTGCTTGGAAGACTTTTTTTGTTCAAAACTCGTGGAAACGATCGAGAACATACACTTTGTGTGTAGATTTAGGGGTTAAAAAAAGATTGTTGTTGTGTGTGCTGTGGTTGATGATTTACATTACAAAAAGGCATCATTCATCCATATCTGATCACACTTTAAAAATTTTAAAAATCAATCAAACAGTGATCCAAAATAGTGACACATTCTTGTTTCAGAGATCTTTTAGCACGTACAAACAAAGAAGCAACACATTTCAACTTTTAAGTGACACTTGTAAATAGACATTTACCGCTTGTGACCAGAGAAATAATTTGTATCCAAATTTTTTTACCTCTTATATCCAAGAAGCAATGCATATAACCTTGTTTTAACGCTTACTAGCTGTTAAGTAGCGTGCCTAAACAACCAACTAGCACACACCATTTTTTTAGTGAGCGCATACAACCAAGTAAAGTAGCGCATGTTAGCTCTAAATTTACATGTACAGACTGAGACATTCAAACAGTGGGTATCTCCCAAGGTTTTTGGAAAATTTTAAGATTATATTTGGATACCCTTTTCGGAGTACTCCTTGTTTAGTCTATCACAAAGATTCAATCCCTTCAGATTTAAGGTGTTAAGAAAATTGCAAAAAGGATTAATCAGAAGGGGAATTTCAAAAAAAATTGTTTTCATGTTAATGCCTATTTTGACAAGATCTCATTATGCCAAGGAAAGCTTACAAGAAGATGAAACTCATCTCAAACAAGGGATACCCTTTCCAAGTGAAAAAATTTCTTCCTCACAACAATCTTTTGAAATCGAAGAGGAAGTAAAATCAACCACAATAGCTTTTCCTTATGGATTTATGGATGCTAACCTCATCAATCCCGTTAAACAAGATGAAAATTCCCATAACAATAATCAAAATGGTGGAAACAATAATGCTAATAACAATGGAAATAATGGGGGAGGTAATGATCCTAAAAATGGAGGGAATAATGTTAATGATGGAAGAGATAGAGACCCTTAAGAGGAAGAGGTCACCAAAGAAAGAATCAACGAAGCAATCAAAAGTACTTTATTATGAAGGTCATGGAGAAAATCTTAGAAAGAGATAGGGAAAAATACTTTTTCAACCTAGCACAAGCAAGGGTGAAACACCCCCATGATTATGATATGACAAATCTAAAGAAGAATGAGGAAGATGAAAATCCACTTGCAATTATGAAAAAACAATTTAAAATTTTCCAAATGCAATTGGATAGAATGAAGAAAATGGTGGCTCTAAAGCCATTCTCAATCGAAGCTATATGCTTGTTTCCTTTTGATAAAACCCTAATTATGGTATCATTCCCTTCAAATGCAGTATTTCCTAAATACGATAAGTATGAGGGAGCATTCGATCCGCAAGATCGCCTAAGGGATTTTTGTGCATTGATCTTGGAGTCCATGCATGATACCACATATTTAAGGAACCTATTTCTAAGAAGTCTTGGAGGACCAATGATGGAATGGTTCTCAAATATACCATCAGATATTCAAACATTTGAGGAGTTGCCCTCAAAATTTATGACCCATTATTCGTATAATATCAAACATGAGCTCACTATGATTAACCTATGCAATACCAAACAAAGGGATGAAGAATAATATTTGGTCTTCTTACAAAGATGGAGGGCGATATTTTCTCGATATCCTTGAAGTGTACTAGAGAAGGAAAAGATGGATATTTTCATGAATAGTCTAAATACCAAAATGAACTATCGGTTAAGATTGCAATGTCCATGTACCTTTTAGAATGTTATTGAAAATGGGGTTACCATGAAGGAAGTGTTATTAAAAAGTGGAGAAATCAAACTCTACAAGGAAAATAATAATTTTCCTAGTACCCAAAATAATTCCAACAACACTAATCGAGCTCCTCCTAATAACAATCAGTTTTAGATAAAGCATACTAAAAAGGGTTTGGTTAATGATGGAGTGGTTGAAGCTAACCATTTAAAATCTATTCCTTTCGATCTCACGAGAGGATATAATCAATAAAAAACTGTGAACCAATCCCCAAAGATCCCATTTAATAACAATAACAATTGTCCAATACTCAAGAAGCCAACAAACCAAAACCATTCTTTAGCTCATCACCAAAAAGAAAGTTCACACCCTTGGGTGAAAATCTTGAGAATGCCTTAAGAACACTCATCACAGATAATATTATTGTCCTACCTGAATCAAGACCATACGAACCACAAGTTAAACCATCATGGTGGAACGATGCTCATATTTGTGAGTATCATCGAAACAGAGGAAACAAGACAAACAAATGCATGAGATTAAAGCATGTGGTCCAAGATTTTATCGATAATGGTGTAATAAAGGTTGAAGGACCTCTAAAAAATGAGGATCACACGACCTTCAAAAACCCTTTCTTTTACCATGAGAAGGGAGAATCTTCAAATAGCAATCAAAACAATAAAGGAGGGAATACCAAAGTTAATTTTGCACATAACTATGATAATGTATTCAATTCCTTGACATGACATGAGAACACTATCAATGTTATTGTTGTAGAAGATCAAAAATCAAAATAAACCTCTAATGTTGTCACTAGGGGGAAAGAATAAAAATAACCTTACAAGGAACTACCCCAAAGGTTACTTTCCGTAATCAACCATATTCTTCTCAAAGGCAATAAAATATTGTGGATCAATTGAAAAAGACTCCAGCCCAAATCTCCATCCTTGAATTGTTAAAACTCTCACCAAATCACAAGGAGGATTTGGAAAAAGCTCTTGTTGAAACTACCATAATTGACAATCTAGATGTAGATAGATTCCAAAATATAGTGATTCATCTCATAGCACCTCATTGTTTGTCTTTTTCCGAACAAGATGACATGTCCATTAACCATCCCCAAAATTTACCATTGCATACAGAGGTTTTGATACATAAGAATCATGTAAAAAGAGTCATTGATGGGGGAGCTAGTTTGAATATCTGCACTTGAGTCTAGTAAAAGCCCTAGGATTTTCTGAAGGATCTGTAGATCAAAAGAAGAAAATTACTATCAAGGTCTACGATGATGAAGAAAGATCCTCTAAATGAATGGTGGTTTTTCCCATTCAAGTTGGTCCAATTCAGAAAGACACTATTTTCCAAGTTCTTGACATGAAGTTAACTTATAATATCTTGCTAGGGAGACTGTGGATCCATGAAATACAAGTGATCCCCTCCAAATATCACCAATGCATCAAGTTTCCTTACACGGGAGAGGAAATTACCATAAGTGTAGATGTCAATCTGTTTCAATATTGTAATGTTGTTAAACTTATCAATAAAACATCCATCCCACACAATAGTGAAGGGGCTAGCTCACGTGCTCCTAAAGAAGAAAATCAAGAATATGGTCCTAGTTTGACCTTGATCACTAACTCATCCCTAAACAAAACTAATTCATCTACTTCAACTAAGGGTAAAGAGAAAGTTATTTTTGTAGATGAGAGCAGCAAGAGTGCTAAATTAAGTATTTCAAATCAAAAGGAGGAGGATTTTAACTCTTCTATAGTTTGAAATGAACAATTTCAAGAAACACATATAAAAAAATGGATAAGTTAATGAAGAGATTTGAGAAATAATGCAAAATCTATCAAAAAGGTGCAGGAGAGTATTCTGTATCATTGTTTGATTTACCTTCTTCACCCAAGTCACATGGTAGGCCAATTATCACTCCTAATAAAAAATATAATGCTCATTTTGTAAGAGAAAGTGATCATTCACCAAAAGAAGAAGAAGAGAATGAGGTTTTAAAGTGGTTGTATAAGGAATATGAGGCTTCAAGTTCTCATGTAGAAAGGGTTCAAAATGTGAGTATTCAAACACATCAATATGGCAAAGGTTTTCACATCATGCAAAAATGGGATATAAGGGAAGAGGACCTTTGGGTATAAGGAATAAAGGAATGTTAGAACCCATACAACCTCCTTGGAGATCTAAACATGAAAAATCAAGAATAGGATACCAAGAACAAGGAAATGGTTCAAACAACTTCAATGAATCTTATGACCACATTCATATGTCAGATTCTGAAAGTGAAGATGACTCTACTAAACATTAGTGGGATTCCTTATTCGAGGCTTCTTGTCATGAAAAGGAAATGGATGTAATATATACCTATGCTCCTACATCTAGTGCAAACAAACAACCAAGTATTGATCCAGGATCAAGTTCTAATCAAGAGACAAATAATTATCAAGAATTAAATTTCATCCACAAGTGTTTTATCCATTATAAATCTGAGAGGACTCAAGTGAGGATGATTTTGATCCAAGTTATATGGAACAACTTGAGAAATCCCATGTAATAGATTTATGAACCTTAAAATGAAGTCATGTCCTTAAATCCCGTGGATACAAATTTACCCAATGGACCTTTATCTCTTATCCACCTCGAACTAATTGATTGAGACCTAGACGAGCCAAATGACATACTATATTTTCCCACTGACAATTCTGTAGCCCTATACCTAAATGTAGTTGAACCCTCTTTCACCAATGAATTTGATCAAAGAATAGCAATGGAAGTAAGGGGACAATCTCTCAATCCTAAAGAAAAAAATGAAATGGTCTAGTGGTGAAAACCACAATGTGGTAGTACTAGACCTAAAAGAGTAAAAATAAAGGATATTTTTGAAGGTGAAAACCAAACTGTGGCACCTAAGGAAGAGAGATTGGACACCTTTCCCAGTGGAGCCCTTTTAAATATTTCCTAAAGTCCTAGGTCCCACGGTGATTTTTATTCCTTTAACACATCTGTCGAGAAGGTCCCTTTTCATCTCACGGTTGGCGTGATCCCTTGATCGCAAGATGCAACTACTTTATCCTTCAAGGCATCACGCCTGAGTGCCATCTGTCCATTATGATATTATGAGGTCAACATGTTCTAAAATCATCGACAGGATTTTGCACCGTTGGATTTTTTTTCATCGCACGGTGCACGTGTCTCTGACATCATGACCTGCAGGGAGGATAATATTCAAGGGTCCATTACAGGACAACATGTGGACATGGTCAACATGTTCACAAAACATAAAGCATGATCATATATGTTTTATTTGATGACTGTTGTTATGCCTTGATGCGAAGATTCACAAAGATTAGTCTTCAAGGCTTCACGCTTTTGCGCTATGTAGCAGTTGGCGGGACCGGGCTATGACTGCAATTAAGTTAATGTTCTGACAGCTCAAGGAAGATCTAACAGTGCATGTAAAGCCTCAAAGGGAAGATGATCAATTTTTATTCATCAAGGCATTGTGCCTGCATGCCACGTTGCATCTCAGATCTTGGTCATCATTGAAAGGTAATAAGTGATGAGATCTTTTTAATCGTGTGGGTAGCACTATCCCATAAGGCTCAAGATGCAGGATATTATCCATGAAGGGTTCATGATAGGAAGACATGTGGAAAGGTGGCCGAGCTAAAGGAGGTTAATTTTGTGTTTAGGTTTGTCTTGATTGTGTAGTGGGTGTAAAGCCTTGAAGTAAAGGTTATCGAAGGATACTGACTGAGGCATCACATTGTGGTGCCACCTGTCTTGATTTGACCATGGGTTTGAGTTTTCAATGGGGATAAAGGTATGGTAGGTTTGACTTCATCGGGCAGCCAACGCTTTCCCTCAAAAAGTAGATGCATGATGGACATTCTTTGCCGGTTTACGACTTGGTTCAACACGTGTCCAAATTAGATCTTGGCTTGCAGGTATATTAAAAGAAGATCAATGACTATGTTTTGAAGTGCGGAAAGGTTTAAATCTTGGCCATCAATGATGGATTCCATGCCACCTATAGCTGTTGAAATCATATTTTTAAATATTTAAATTAATTTTGAGGGTTTCCAAACCATGGCGCCGCGTTCCAAGTTGTAGAGAAGTAGTTAGATCAATCTGATTTCTTGGATCACATTTATGCAGTTGTGGGATGATATATAGGATAAAGTCTGATAGCTCAAAATAATTTTTTGTTGCATTTATGTTGTGAAGTGATGCTTAGGGTTCGTGATTAGATTTACAAATCTTATGTACAACCCTTAGATGATGTCCTATCTCCTCTGCATTAATGTTGGATTTGTTAGAGTAATTTAGTAATTACTCTTTAGTGCTTAAGTTAGACTTAGGAAAGTTTCCTTTTCTGAGTTGTTTCCCTTTTAGGGTTTCGACATCCTTTATAAGGATTGTCCTCTTTGTATTTCATAAGGAGATCAGTTTGTAATCTTTATTGTGTTAATAGAAATTATTTCTGTCACAATGGATTTGGGTTCTCTTTCATTTTGGCCGCCATAGCTTTCTGAATCCTTCTATCTTCTTTCTGTCTTCATTCTGTTTGTAACAGCTTTGCATGCAGGGTTTCTTGGGTAGATTGATGTTCATCAATCTCAACATGGTATTAGAGCTCTCCTGCATCTGGCTGTTCGTTCTCGGTTGAAGCAGCGAGGGTTTGAAGCTCTCAGATTCTTTTCTGGCATTTGTCTCTGGTTCTGGGGGGGTCTCTATTTTTCGGAGCTGTTTGAGCTGAAAAGGACTCCACCATTGCGTCCAGAAGGCCCGGGAGAGTCGAAATCATATAAAATTTTGACCCTTTTG
>MU224482.1:1128257-1138488 GCA_018584345.1 Thuja plicata | reverse complement strand
TGGGTTCTCTTTCATTTTGGCCGCCATAGCTTTCTGAATCCTTCTATCTTCTTTCTGTCTTCATTCTGTTTGTAACAGCTTTGCATGCAGGGTTTCTTGGGTAGATTGATGTTCATCAATCTCAACAGGATTTTCATCCCGAGGTCAATGGCAGCCATTGATCAGATGGTACATAGAATGGAGTGAAGAAGAAAGGGTTTCAACTTGATGGCATAATAGTTTGGTGGTTGGATGAGTTATTATTTTGTAACTTAGTTGTTTTCTCTAACCCTAAATGATCCAAGGCTTGTTGTAATCCCTGTTTCTATAAAGGGATTTCCAAGGTCATTTAGGAAGGGTTGGAGAATTGGGAAAGTACATGAAGGCATTAGGCTTCATACTTGTTTCCAATCAGGGATATAGCATTTTTTTTAAGACTATATCAGGATAGGACAAAAAGTTTATGATCTTTTACATATTATTAAATGGTGTATTTCCTCATTCAAATTGATACAGAAACTTGACTCATCATACTTAATATAAGCCTTCTTAGATTTAAGTCTCTCCTTGGTGTTTATCTTTTGAGTTGTAAGTTTTCTGACTCTTTGCATAGAATTTATTTATGCATATGTTGTTAGATCCTTAGCTTTGATCTAGGATCAAATTAAATGCTTTGGATATGATATAGGCTCATCTGGTTTGTCTACATAAGGATTTTATAAGTAGTGTATAGTCTGTGTTACTTGTATTTATGGCTGAGTCTTTGACAGTAGGTTGGTTTCAGTTTTTAGTATTTGCATTAAGATATTGCCCAATGGATAAGACACTGATCAAGAATTAGTACATTCTATAGTGATACATGTTTGATTGAGTTTCACTATATTTTGCAAATTTTAAATCAAAACCATTTCCAAGTTCTTTATATTTTGTGGTTGTTGGTTGTATGTCTTGCATAATAATGGAGAGTCAATGAATGTGTGGTTAACATTTAGTACTTTCTTACCATTATCTGTTGTTTAAAATCTATAGTTATAAGGAGTTGTAAAGAGTTGTATGTTGAGTTGGATTAGGTGTACCCACCTTGGTTTTACAAAGCCAGAAGTGCAGAGGGTAGTCTTGTCCCTATAGTTGGTCTAGTTACCTTGGAGATCTTCCCATACTTGGAGCTAACCACTCTTAAAATTAATCTCAAGGTATATTGGTAGCTTTCAAAGCATAAACATTTTCAAACACCAACAAAGTCTTAAAAAAAAAATATCGATCTGAATTAAGAAACCATATTACAATACCTGGTGTGAAACCTGCAGTATCATTGAATTCAATAAAACAATAAAGATGAACAACAAAATTGCAAGCCAAAAACTAATCCATTCTATTTGAAATTGGAGTTTATACAAACATGAAGGATCCCAAGAGTCACTAGAATCTCTTGGAAATGAAATGAAGAGTCATCATAATGTTTATTACAAATAAACTTATTAAAACTACCAAAAATTTCAAAAAACTATATTAAAATTTAGGCCTACTTGGAGAAGGCATAACTTTCTAGTCCTCGGTCTGATTTGCGAATCGTTTACTTCGTTGGAAAGATAATCCAAAACTGTAGACCCAAAATTGGGACCTACAAAAATGCAGTTTACTGAGACATAGAAAATACTAAAAAATTAGATTTTAGTATTTTCTCAATTCCATACTGATCAAATATGCAAAGTGCATTTTGTACAAAAGTTTGAACATAAGTGCAATTCCTACTATAAGCCAATGTGTCATATACACAAAGACCTTGTATATGGGGAAGAAAAAAATCCTAGAACTTAATGGTGGTGTGAAAACACACCTTAAGATAAGGGAAACCTCAAAATTCTACCACGCATTTGGAAAGCAAGCTTCCCATATCCCGTTCACTCTTCCTATCCATACTCTTAGAATCCAAATTGTGCATATACAAACTAACCATGATACAATAGTTAAACATATTTATATTTAAATGGAATACACCAAGGAGTATCATAAAAAAAATTGACCGTAGGCTATATAATTGAAATCATGAACACTATACAATCATCAGGCATTATAAATTTAATACCAGCATATGTGTAGTCTCAGAATTGTCCATTTATAATTCTTCAGGAACACGTGTATATATGATGGAAAGAAAAAAGAAGGTGTTGGAGCGATGTTAAACCTCTTTATAATTAAATGGAATACACCAAGGAGTATCATCATAAAAAATTAATAAACCTCTTTATATTTAATATCAGCATATGTGTAGTCTCAGAGCTGTCCATTTTTAATTCTTCAGGAACACATGTATATATAATAGCAAGCAACAAGAAGTTGTTGGAGCGATGTTAAACCTCTTTATAATTAAATGGAATACACCAAGGAGTATCTTGAGAAAAAATTAAACCTCTTTATATTTAATATCAACATATGTGTAGCCTCAGAAGTGTCCATTTTTAATTCTTCATGAACACATGTATATATGATGCCAAGCAAAAAGTAGTAATTTCAAAAACTATATCTGCTCCATTTAATATATGATAACAAAATTATAAAATACCTATCTTTGTAATCATCAAGTAATGATTTTGGGCAGAGAAAGCACATGTAAACTATGATAAAAGTTTATAAGAACTAAAAATGGACAATTCTGATACTTTTCCATTAGAATACATGATTTGAGTATGTGCATTACAACAACACAATTGATCAAGTGTAATTGATCAAAATAAATTGATCTTCATCACTTGGGACTCCTTGGTGTATATCATTTAAATGAAACAGGTCTAATAAATTAAAGATGTATAGGCATATAACGTGGAACAAATCATGCCAATCACGAACAATATACAAATGAGATACATCAAGGAGTACCAAGTGATGAAGATCAATTACACATGATCAATTATACTGTTGTAACGATCATACTCAAATCATGTGTTCTAATTGCAAAGTTTCAGAATTGTCCATTTTTAGTTCTTATAAACTGTTGTCATAGTTGACATATGCTGATATTACTGTGTAATGGATGATGATTGTCTATTGTTCATGATTGTCATTATTTGTTCCATGTTATATCATTGTCTAATTTTCTAATCACCATTGATGATTAGAAAGATATGCATTTTAGAATTTTATTATCATATACAAATGGAGCTGAGAATTCTTTAACCTATCTTTGTAATCATCAATGGTGATTTGAAAAGACCTTCCAAGTATTATAAATGCATAGAGTTTAATGGTTTCTATTCCCAAATCACCATTGATTATTAGAAAGATAGGTATTTTAGAATTTTGTTATCATTTACAAATGAAACTAAATTTAAATTGAATACACCAAGGAGTACCAAGTGATAAAGATCATAAGCCCAACAAGATAAAAGTTCTGATAGTTCACATATGTTGATATTACTGTCTAATGGCCGATGATTGGATACTATTCATGATTGGCATTATTCTATATTACTTTCTAATGCCCAAATCACCATTGATGCTTAGAAAAATAGGTATTTTAGAATTTTTTTTTCATATATAAATGGAGTAGAGAATTCTTCAACCTATCTTTGTGATCATCAATGGTGATTTGGACAGACCTTCCAAGTATCATAAATGCAGAGAATTTAATGGTTGCTATGCCCAAATCACCATTGATTATTAGAAACATAGGTATTTTAGAAAAAAATTATCATTTACAAATGGAACTAAATTTAAATGGAATACACCAAGGAGTACCAAGTGATAAAGCTCATAAGCCCATTAAGAAAAAGTTCTGATAGTTCAAATATGGTGATATTACTGTCTACTGGCCGATGATAGGACACTATTCATGATTGACATCATTTTGTATTGTTGTCTAATTCCCAAATCACCATTGATGCTTAGAAAGATAGGCATTTTAGAATTTTGTTATCATATACAAATGGAGTTGAGAATTCTTCAACCTATCCGTGTAATCATCAATGGTGATTTGGGCAGACCATCTAGTTAGCCCTGCAGAGAATGTAATGCCCGCTCTACCCAAACCACCATTGATGATTAGAAAGATAGGTAATTTAGAATTTTGTTATCATATATAAGTGGAGCTGATAAAAGTTCAACCTTGCTTTGTAACCATCAATGGTGATTTGGGCAGACCATTTAGGCCCATTTTTAGGATTTCTATCTTCCACCTGAAAAGGTGGAATTCCAATGCCCCTTTTTTTAAGCCAAAATTAATAAAGCTTTTAGGTCCGTGTATTCCCGTTGGTGCGTAGAAATAAGGAACATTTTATTAAGTTTTCAGGTCCGTGTATGCCTGTCATAATAATCAACAATTTGTTTTGTCTGTGTCCGTGTGTATGCTATAGTATGGTTTTCCATCTAATTCTTCAACCTATCTTTGTAACCATGAATGATGATTTGGGAAGACCATCTAATCAGCCATGTAGAGAATGTAATGACTGCTCTACCCAAACCACCACTGATGCTTAGAAAGATAGTTAATTTAGAATTTTGTTATCATATATAAGTGGAGTTGATAAAATTTCAACCTTTCTTTGTAATCATCAATGGTGATGTGGGAAGATCAACCATTATATAGCCCATTTTGATGTATTGATGTATGTGGTATGTCAAAATTGACACAAACAATTGCTAAATCCACTAGCAAGGTTTTTTGTGTTGAGCCTAACTAGGTTTACCATGCTCATTCATAGAAGAAGGCTTTGTTCTAGTTGTATAATTTCAAAATATGTATGCTATTTATTCTCAAAAGAAGGCATGGATCAATGACATTATGGACTATTTGAGTGGATTTGAGTACTTAATGAATATAGATTTGAAGTGTGAAATATTCAGAGGGTCTGGGTATAATGAATTTGAAAGAATGTGCACAAAATGGATTTTCCAACTGTAGGAGCATTGAAAGTATCAAAACTATGGTTTTGGGGAAAATAAGTTTTTTGGCAGTCAAAATATATTGGGATTTTGTAGGAATATAGTATGTCCACATTGTTAGGATTAGGATTTGAATCCCGAGTCTGACTATGTTAAGTATTAGTAATTTATTGATCTTTAAAATAGAGGTCATGGACTCAAATTGTTGTAATATCAAATTATTTGCATCAAAATAATTAATATTACTAAATTGTAAAAGAGAAGTTATCGGTTCAAGTCCTTAGCAGATCAGGCTACTTCATCTTGTTGATGATATTACACGAAGATAATTTTGCTATTAATGTACAACATAGGTCGCATGTTCAAATCCTTAGAAGGACAAATTTCTTTGCCTAACAGTGATTAGACACAAAAAATTATTACCAACCTCTAAATCAGAGGTCACGAATTCCAGTCCTTAGAAGATCAAGTTCAAATCCTTAGAAGAACAAATTTATTTGCCTTTTAGTGATTGCATAAAAATAAAATTACTACTGACCTCTAAATCATTATTTAGAGGTGGCAAATTCCAGTTAATTCAAAGAAGGAACTATAAAGGACAATGTGTGTGGGTGTTGGCGAGAAATGTGGGGGTGGATTCAAACAATGAAGTGAAGTTTGAAGCATTAGCATGTGGGTTATAAGGTCTGTGTGCTAAGAAAAGTATTAGAAGGTTAGAGATAGAAGGGGATTCACTTGTTTGCATTAATGCAGTCAATAAAAATGAAATAAGGAGTTGGAAATTAAAGAAGTGACAAACACGATAGTTGATATATTGGCTAATATAGGAGTAGAACTTAATCACAATGAAAATATTTGTTTGGGAGATGACATTTCAAGGGAATACTCTAGGCAATTAAGCTAGACAAGAAAAACAAGATAGAAGTGCAAGCCACTTTATTGAACATCAAAAGACTAGGGGAAGGTACATAAAAATACTATTGTTTGATGTCCAAAATAAGAAATAGGATCCACACAACAATGTATTGAAGATTTTAAAAAGACATGAGTCTATTGGGTCTGAACCGAAAGGGATTATTGATCCAAAAGATAAAGGGGTATTTGAACATATTGCTATGACATGTCGATATTCATCTTGAAGTACTCAAATCCACATTCACGATTTCAAAACAATGTATGCTATATGTTCTCAATGTGACAAAGCAACATAAAAAAACTTCAAAATAATATATGCTATGTATTCCCTTAACAGAGCGACAGAGAAATACTTACAAATTTCTCTAGCATGTTCGTAGAAGCGACATAGACTCCAGTAGACGGACAAATGAAAACCTTGCTCTAGCATACACATGACGTCCAAACCCTGCTCCAGCATACACACGACATCTAAAACCTACTCCAGCACACACATGATGTCCAAACCTTGCTCCAACATACACACGACGTCCAAACCCTACTCCAACATACACACGATGTCAAACCTACTCCAGCATACACACGGATGCAAACAAAACACAATGTTGATTATTATGAGTGACATACACAGACCCAAAAACTTTATAAACTGTCCGCTAACGGGCATGCCCAAACCCGAAAACTTTATAAAATTTGGCTTAAAAAAGGGGAATTGGAATTTGTGATTCCAATTCCACCTTTTCAAGAGGAAGATTCTAATTCCCAAAATAGGCCAAAATGAGAATGTTCAATTCTTGATTCTAATTCCAGTTGACGTTACCAACTGCGTATTTGGTGAATTCAACATTAGAAATTTTCTAATTCTAGTCTAATTCCCGTTACCAATGGGGCCTAAGATATCAATGAAGCTTCATAACAATCTGCACCTTTTTGTCATCAAGGACAAATTGCAACAGGGGCAACATAAATAACATGCTTGGATGTTTTTACATGACTTATAGCCATAGTTAGAACTCCTTTGTTCATAAATTCACTATGATAAAATAAATACCTTATTATGTTTGTTTTTTAAAGCAAACTGCTACCTAGGACAAGGACTAGCTACCATTATCTTCATGAAAAAATTGAGCACATATCATTCACAGAGAGTGAACAACAAGATCCTAGTGGCCTCAATGACGTATTGTGCTCACTCAATCTGTGTAGCCAAGAACAGGCTCTCAAATACATCTATTACACTAGCAAATGTCTCCATGTTATTCTTCTTAATCCCATCTATCATTACTTTAATAGTGTCTGCATTGTCACCATTCTTCAGTACCACTGAATGCCATGGGATTAATGTCCCTAGATCGCAAACAGCCTGTTCCTAGAGATTAGGTGCCACCATCTTTCATATGACCTTTTCATTCCAAGGAAAGTCCACAATGGTGCGAGCCACTATATACACAAACTTTCTTAGCAAATCAGCATTGTGAACATGTCCCCCAGACAACATTTCCATGCCCAAGATTGTCTTTATCACATCCATCACCACATCGCCATCTATCACAAAGATTTTCTTCAGACGATCCTCCAGCTGACAAATTGTGAATGTCTTGTGTATTTACATTGAGGAGAAAGAAATATAAATATAGAGTATTACAGTGACCGATCCAATATGATCGGAAGAAATCCCAAGAATTAGAAACAATCAACTTCATTCTAGGAAACAGTCATTCTGGGAAACAGTTATTCTGGAAACAGTCTAAAACTACAGAAGGAAAGAAATCAATTGCCCAAACAACGTTAGTTAATAGTCCCCCTCAAGTTGGAGTATGAACATCATGAATACCCAACTTGCGAAGAAGATAGAGAAATTGTGAGTGTCCCAATGGCTTGGTGAAAATATCTGTGAGTTGATGCGTAGTAGGTACATAAGTAGTTTGAATTAATCCTGGTTATATTTTCTCATGAATGAGGTGGCCATCTAGTTCGATATGTTTTGTTCTTTTGTGAAAAATGGGATTGGCAGCAATATGTAACGCTGACTTGTTGTCACAATATAGAAATGCTGGTTGAGAATGAGAAATATGCAAATCATGAAGGAGATAATGAATCCAGGTAAGTTCACAGTTGGTGGTGGCCATGGCATGATACTCTGCTTCAGCTGAGGAGCGAGATATTGTATTGTGTTTCTTAGTTTTCCAAGAGAGTAAAGAATCGCCAAGTAAGGTGCATAAACTTGTTGTGGAGCGTCGTGTCATCAGATAACTCGCCCAATCTGAATCACAATAAGCCATGAGAGAAAGGGAGCTCATGGTTGAATATAAAAGGCCTTGACCAGGAGAACCCTTGAGATATCGGAGCACTCGCATAGCTGCATCTAGATGAGGTCTGCGAGGTGCATGCATAAATTGGCTCAAGGTATGAACGACAAATATAATATCCGACCTAGTTATTGTGAGATAAATAAGGCACCCTACCAAGCGGCGATAAGATGAAGGATTGTGGAGAAGTTGGCCTTCCTCATTAGATAGTTTCAGTTGTTTCTCCATAGGAAAGTCTGCAGGTTGAGCCCCAAGAAGACCTGTATTGGATAAAATATCCAGCGTGTACTTCCTTTGTGAAATGCAAATGCCCTGTTTAGAACAAGCCACTTCTATTCCAAGGAAGTACTTGAGTTGGCCAAGATCTTTGATATGAAACCGATCTTGAAGAAAGCATTTGAAGTGGGTGATGGCTGAAGAATCATTGCCAGCAATGATGATATCGTCCACATAGACTAGGACGACTGTAAAGGAAGCTCCTCTCTTGCAAGTAAATAAAGAATAGTCAGCCTTGGAGGGCGTGAAACCAACATCCTGAAGAGCGGAAGAAAGCTTGGAAAACCAATTTCTTGAAGCTTGTTTAAGACCATATATAGAATTATTCAAGCGGCAAATGCGTCTGTCCCCCTGTTTGCCAAGACCGGGAGGAAGAGCCATGTAAACTTCTTTGTCCAAAGCTCCATGAAGAAAAGCATTGTGGACATCTAGTTGATGGAGAGACCAATTGTGAACTGCAGCAACTGCTAAAAGGCAACAGGCAGTAGTTAATTTTGCAACCGGTGCAAAAGTCTCATGATAGTCTAGCCCTTCTCGTTGAGTGTATCCTTTGGCAACAAGGTGGGCTTTGTAGCATTCTATGGAACCATCAGATTTGTACTTGATTTTGTAAACCCAATGACAGCCAATCGGGCGATGACCAGGAGGCAAGTTGACCAAAATCCATGTGCCATTAGTATCCAAGGCGGCAAGTTCAGCATCCATGGCTTGACGCCAATGCGAGTCCTATATAGCTTGATCAAACATGGTAGGTTCTTGTTGCATAGAAATAGCAGCAATGAAAGAACAATGAGGAGGGGTCAAACGATCATATGAGAGAAAATGAGATAAAGGGAAGCGAGTACCTTTAGCGAGAACTTGCAGAGAATCTATCGTCAGAGTGGGAGAAGAAGTAGGGAGCGCGGGGCAGTGGTATTCTTGAAGATGAACAGGAGTTTGACGGGGCCGTGTGGATCGGCGAAGGGTATTGGAAGGTAGAGGATCAACACTAACGTTCGGGTTTGAAGGGATAGAGTCAAAAGAGGGAGTGGAGTCTGTGAATGGGATAGAGGCTGGTGGCGAGAGAGAGGTGTCTGATAAGGGAAAATCTAGAGCAAGAAGTGGTAAGACAGGCTACTTAGTTTGTGGGTCATGAGTGGTATGGGAAGAAAATGGGAACACGGTCTCATGGAAGACTATATCTTGACTAGTGAGTACCTACTTAGAATCAAGGTCATAAAGACGGTACCCTTTTTGTCCATAAGGATATCCAATAAACACACAACGATGTGCACGACTAGCAAATTTTCCTTTGGCAGAAACAACAGTGGCAAAATATTGACATCCAAAAATGTGTAGATGACCATAGGTAGGTGAAATCTGAAATAAAATCTCATAGGGCATTTTGCCTGAAAGAAGGGGTGTGGGCATTCTATTAATAAGGTAAGTAGCTGTGAGAACGCATTCGCCCCAAAAGGTCATGGGTAAGGAGGCATGAAAATGAAGTGCTCGTGCAACGTTAAGGAGATGACGATGTTTACGTTCAGCAACACCGTTTTGTTGTGGAGTATGTACACAACTGTGTTGTTGAATTACACCATGATCACAAAAGAAGGAATGTAAGTCATGGAAAAACAATTCAGCACCATTGTCAGAATGAATGCATTTAATGCGGCGACCAAATTGAGTTTCAACCATGTAAAAAAAGGATTTGAGAAGGACACATGTTTCAGATTTAAAACGCATAAGGTAAACCCAAGTACAACGCGAAAAATCATCCACAATGGTAAGGAAATAATGAGCACCAGATAATGAAGCAACAGAATGACCACCCCAAATGTCACAATGAATGAGATCAAAGGTTTGACTAGAAGTTATGGAACTAACAAGAAATG
>MU224482.1:1113693-1128194 GCA_018584345.1 Thuja plicata | reverse complement strand
TAATATCAGGTAGCACTCGTGCGAGATGTTGTAGTCTAGCATGAGATGGATGTCCCAGATGTTGATGCCAAATCTGAGGTGAGGCTTTATTGAAAGCAGAAAAAACTTTAGGTAAGCTGGAGGGTGTCAGGTTGAACAGGTAGAGGCTACCAACTTCTTTACCCAATCCAATTGTCGTTCTCGTTACAAGGTCCTGAAAAAGGCAAAAATCAAGAAAGAAAGTAACAGAACAATGAAGTGAGCGAGTGAGTTTGCTAATAGATATCAAATTGACATTGAATGCTGAAACATGGAAAACATCATCCAAATGTAAAGTGGTGGCGAGATCAATAGAACCACTAGAAGAAAAAGAAATTGACGCTCCATTCGACAATTGAATGGGAATCAGAGCAGCAAGGGAAGTACAATTAGTGAGAAAATCAGAAGAAGAAATCATGTGATCAGTAGCCCCTGTGTCAATGATCCATGAGGTTTTTGAAAAAGTGCGGAAACTAGAGAAGGAAGTAGCGGAAGTGGAGGAATCGCAACAAGTACCTGCGACGTTGGCTGAGCTGTGGGAGGTACCTTCATGGAGCAAAGCCAGAATTTGCTTATATTGTGCCGGAGTGAATGATGCAGTGGACTCATCTTTGGTTACATTGTGAGAGGACGGTTTGACGTCGAGAACACCTTTGGTGGAATTATTGTTCTTGGGATGGTCGGGCGGATAACCATGCAGACGATAGCACCGATCAATGGAGTGACCAATTCCAGGAAGGCCAAGACTCTGACAATGGTCATAGATAGACCGTTCTTTGCCTTTTCCTCGTCCATGACCATATGCCCCAGAGTCCAGAGTGAAGCGGGAACGAGAGGAAGAACGGTTCACAACAAGAGCTGCACCATCAGAATTGCGAAAAGAGTTGGCAATTTCTCTCTGTTTTTCTTCTTGTAAAACAAGGGCATAGGCCCTGTTAAGAAGAGGAAGAGGATTCATGAGTATAATCTGTCCACGAACAACAGCATAAGAGTCATGAAGTCCCATGAGAAACTGAAGAACTTTCTCTCCTTGATCACGATCGTGAAGGGTCTTCATCACTCCACAAGTACATGAGGGCATGGGTGAATAAGATGCCAATTCATTCCAATATCCCTTCAATTTGTTGAATTAAGCAACCACAGGAGATTGGTCTTGTGTAAGAGACGAAATGGCCCGCTGAATTTGATAGAGACGAGGAGCATTGCTTTGAGAAAAATGCTCAAATAAGTCTGCCCATACCTCTGAAGCAGAATTTGTGTAGATGACGTTGTTGGCAAGCTCCGAGTCGACAGAATTGAGGATCCAGGAGAGAACCATATCATTGCAGCGTTGCCATAGAGCAAAATCGTTTGGATTCAGATCTGAATCCGGCTTGGGAACGGTCCCATCAATGAAGCCCAGCTTGTTCTTTGCACTTAATGCCATTCACATGGCTCTGCTCCAGGTCAAAAAATTGTTTCCAGTCAAGGTACGGGAGACCAAAACAGTGCCTGGGTTGTCAGAATTATGAAGGAAGTAAGGGCTCGTGGAATTGAGTGGGGTATTTTGACGATGGGTGTCAACTGAAGAAATATGATCAGCCATAGAAGAGGCTTCCATGACAGCGATGATCAGAAATGTTAGATTGAAGGGGAGGAAAAAAACAAAAAAGAAAAGAGCTGTTGAGATTGTTACCGCTCTGATACCATGACAAATTGTGAATGTCTTGTGTATTTACATTGAGGAGAAAGAAATATAAATACACAGTATTACAGTGACCGATCCAATATGATCGGAAGAAATCCCGAGAATTAGAAACAATCAACTTCATTCTAGGAAACAGTCATTCTGGGAACAGTTATTCTGGAAACAGTCTAAAACTACAGAAGGAAAGAAATCAGTTGCCCAAACAACGTTAGTTAACACCAGCTTTGCACTGCGTTCACCTACAACATTAGTGATAACCAGGTTGTAAACATCACACACTAATGACAGATTCGTTAAATAGTCAATGTTGACTTACCTTTTCTAAGTTTAATTTTTTTCCTTAGTATGTAATGTTTAAAGCTCCCCAGTAACCACCGATTTTAAAGCCATTGTTTCTGCGATGATCCTCGACCAAATTTAAATGGACCGGCTGGTGAAAGCCTCGTCTCTAAAGTTCACATCTCGGGAACAATGGATAATTCAAAGCACATAAAATCTAACCAGCATTGAACTAACTTCATATCCTTCTACTCACGAGCCTGACCAGCGAGCCTTATCTTCTGCCTTTGGCGGCGTTCTAGAGCAGGCCGAGCAAACCGTCCCATTTGTGCATATGGTCTGAAATGACAATGGACTCTTTTTGGTCGATAGCATGGTTCGCCAACATGTCTGCTACCTTTTTGATATCTCTATACACATGTTTGATGGAGTAATCCATGGCACTCATCAGATCCTTAATTCCTGCAGTCCACATCTCATATTTCCTCATTATGTTATGAGATGATGATATCCTTTTATTCTTACATGCTTATTGTAATGTCAATGAGTATGCCATTTTACAGATAATTTCCCATTTCCTCGTAAAGGAGGGGGAATTTAAGATCAGTAGCATTTATTTAATGAGTATGGCTATAATGAGATATATTACAATCACTTCTATTTTAGATGGACATCGCATTAGTTTTATTGCTTCAACCAATGCCTATTTCCCTTTTCTTTCTTCCCCAAGTAATATCTTATTTCAAAATTTCTCGACGAATATTCTTACTCTTTTCCATTTTCGAGGAATATTCTTACTCCTTTCCATTTTCTTTAAAACTCATATCCATTTTAAATGATTATTAGATGCCTCTCATTGAATCTTTATGCTTTTGTATCTTTTTATGATAATGTATTCATTGCAAAGAGAATGTAATAAATTGTCCTTTTTATGCGAGTTTGAATATTTACTTTTATATTGGTTGTTTATTTTTAATTTGACAAATATTATTAAATATTAGTTAATATGCAAATCAAAATTGGTGCACAGTCTATTAGTGAAAAATGCATACCTAACATTTCCATCATTTATTTTGGGCCTATTTTGACTTAATTCTCTCTTGTGCAATGACTATTCCAAAGTGGAACAATTTCTGAATAAAACCTAACCCACAATCAAGCCTATATTTGTAGAACTGATTCTCACTCTTACTTTATCTATCTAATGTCTATGTTTAGATCTAGTGACATAAATTACCTTAGTTATTTCAAATGTGAAATTAAATTTTTGCATGAGCCAACCCTTTCCTAAGCGATTGTTGTGTGGTGATATGAAGCGCATAATATTTTAATTGCACCTTTTGGAATTAAATTTAGGGACTAATCTTAATTCATTTGAAACTAGGTAGAAAGTTCTATCGTTCCAACTTCCACCATTAATCAAGAAGCATTATAAAAGCATCAATACTTATCAATCATCAACATCTAGGCTATGTGCATAGTTCCTTGTTATTTTCAATAATTTTCAGAGGCCATTAAATCAATATGATCCAATGGGTTTGATCAAAGGAGTAAATCCTTGCTTAGCAACTCCTCAAAAGTGTTCCTAAAGACCACACATCTACAGATATAGCCAACAAACAAACTAGAACCAAAGAAAAAAACTAACCAATTCAAAATCAACCAGGCTTAGAACTCCATATGTATAAATTACTTATATAATTATAGTAGTAAACCAATTAGATATTCTAAACACTCATGAATCATTTTTAAGTATCTTACTTTACATATTTATTACCTAAATTTCAACTAAATATCTTTGTTTCATTATTTAATATTTATATATATTTTAATAATATTTATACCAAATAATTTAAATCCACTCATATTTTTTTAAAATATTTAAGAAAGGAGATAGATCTACCGGTAACCAACGAGTCTTGATATACTGAATGCTTAAAAACAAACTAAAATCACATTACATTATCCACTTAAACTGGAAAGTCTGTCAAGAGAAAATGAAGAGACGACTCGAAAAAAAAAAGGAGACAAGGAAGCTGAACGATCCAAGACCATCAGACTTCACACCCAACATTTATAACTTCCTCAAGTGCCTGCAACTGCAATGTCTTCAAACAGTAAATATTATACATATCTGTCCCATATATAGCCTGATTGAGATGGAAGTCCTATGGGCACATGACCACCCAAAAAAAATGATGGATCTTTATGGGCATTTGGGTCCTCCTTCCTTGGTCTTCATGTTATTATAACAAGGGCAAGATTCCTTATTTCCATAGGTACCAGGAGGAACACACAAACACTTTGCACAGCAATACTGGCAGAAGTACATGCATGCATTCACATGGTGGGTGGCTGAACACCTGTTTGAACATGCAGGCATGCAATCTGTCCAATACAAAATCTCTCTTAGTATGACAAAACCATAGACAAAAATAGAAATTTAGAATGATTCTTACCTAAAATTGGTCTAGAATAATACATACCAGAAGGACTAAGGGTCCCTGAGACTATGCCAGATGAGGGTGACACTGCCCTATAAGGTGAACTCTGAGGTGTTGTGCCATTGCTCCCCACATTCCTACTTGGCTATAACAAAAACCAGAACCAGGATAACTTAGTTTTCAAAAAAACAACAAATAAATGAATCTGATATATGAAAATATGCTGATGATTTCACCTACCTCTCCATGTTGCCAATGATACAATAGTCTAGGAGCTGGTGTAGAAAATACCTGAAACAAATCAACCCAACGACACTCAACTAACCTTATGCACACCCATCATATTAGAAAGCCATAACTATACATATGTATATAAACAATGTCTCTGCACTTTTCACACATTAGAAGACCAAAAACTGTCATGTAAATATACATATATATATATGTACACACAATCTCTCTGCACATATTACATATTAGAAGTCCAAAATTGTTCATATGGACAATCTTCTCCCTGCACTCTTCACATATTGGAAGACCAAAACTGTCATTATACTACTTTTTACATATTTGAAGACCAAAACTTTTTACATATTAAGACTAAAACTGTTCATGTATATATATACATATATACACAATCTTTCCAGGCTCTCTTTACATTTTAAAAGACCAAAAGTTTTGATCTATATTTATAGACGTGACTATCTTCCATACAAAATGTACTTTTAGAAATATGAAAAATATTATGAACTTTTACGAAAATTTTAGCATTTGATCTTCGTGATCTGCATCCTCTGTACTGTAAATCCACAAAAAATCTGTTAAAAAATAGAACATTTTCAACATTTATAGATATTTTCAAAATAAAATTCTTGTTGTTTAATACATTTTCTATGAAGATTAGCAAATGCCATATATCTCTGCATCCTATATATCCATGCATGCTATCCATACATGCTAGGACTAACTAAGGCTGTAAGTATCATTACCATGATATGTTGCAGGGAAAAAGCTGCAGCAAAAAGTAGCAGAACATACTGGTGCAATCTGGCCATTCCTCTTTATTCTCTTGATACCAACCACAATGCTAAGCTTGAGTATGCTTCTCTATGACGGTATAAATAGATTTAACAATTTGACGGTGGGTATTAAGATTTTAACAGTAAATCCTGTCACCGTTGGTCTAAATCCCAAAAGTACTTTGAAAAGATTTTTCCATGTTTCCACACGAAGGCATTTCACATGGGATTTCCCCTAACCTAAGATGAAGGAAAATGTATCATAATAATATGAATGTCTTTTATCTACAAGCAGACAATTTTTTAAGATTGACAATGTTTCTCGATCTGTAATTTCAAGGCATGAAGAAGCCTGGTGTCAACGTGAGAATGAATGGCAATTGCATGTAGAGGAGGGAATAATGTGCAGATCGAGACAATAAAAATCACGGGTACTGCTAAACTTTTCATTGTAATTTGTAGAATTGGAATGCATATCAGAGTAGTGATGGAGCTGTCACAAGAAGTATGTTAGAAGCAATGGAAGAGAGGATGAACTCAATAATCTCCTATTTTTCTATACTTTGCTTGTCATTGTGGGATGGTTTGATTTTTCCTTGGTTGCAAATGAAGACAAAGACACGACAACATTTGATGTATCATAACTCAAACTTTGCCAAATATAATAATTGATATCAAGCATTTTGATTCTTCTTCACATGTGGCTATCCTTGGTTTATAGGGTCTTCCAAGAGAACAATTATATTTTTATATTTGTATGGTTTTTAGGAATGGCAAGAAGACAATGTCAAGGACGAAATTCCATGGATACATATACTGATTTGAATGGACATGGATGTAATCTATTGTCTTTTTGCTTATGTGTAGTTAATGATGAGGTGCCATTTTGGGGGGAGCTAGGCTGTGATTGGAACCTTACTAACACTGGTAAACTCCTTTAGATCCACCATGGGTTTTGTTAGAAAAGTGTATTCTTCACCTTCTTTTGTTAGAAAAGTGTATTCATCACCCTCTTGCTTATGAGGGGTCAGAGAAATTTATGATATATGTTTAATTAGATGTGGAAAGAATATATAAATTTTTTTCGTTCATAAAGTCATTTTACGTATTAGTTATGGGAATCCGAATTTTCAGCTGAACCTCTTCAGCTAAGAGTCAAGGACTGAGGGGTGTCTATTCTACCAAATTCACCAAGGGCATGATCCCGGCCTCATTCCTTATGATGTCAAAGCCTTGCACTCAACAAGACTTGATCCAAGTTTGTATTTTTATATGTATTTCTTGTAAAGAAAAACATATTTTTGAAAATTTTATAGAAAGGAAAATTATGGGAGTGAGTAAAGTGAGTATATTAAAATTCTAGGTTATTTTTCAAACTTCTCTTATAACAAATATAGTACATATATTACTTATGTTTTTTTATGGAGTAGGTACCTCCCTTGAACTAGTGAAAGGGCATTTTTGAATGGCCAAACAAGCTATTTAAACTATATCTACCAATTTTATTATATGGTTGATTAGACTGGCCATGTAATACAAGTGAAGTTACAAATTTGTTCCCAAGGTCCAATATGGGGTACATTTGAAAACCCTCAAAATTTGCTAGATATTTATTTGCTTGAATATCTTATTAACAAAAGACACGTGCTTGATTTGAGCAACTCATACTTCTACGATTAACCTACAAGGATAGAAGTTTAGTAAAGAAATATGTCTACTAAAGAAAAATTATGTTTGTAAGCTAGAATAGAATATGCACAAACATAATTCTAGGAGAAGTCTAGTAAAGAGAGCATAGTTTTTGTAAACTAGAAAGGAATATACATAAATACAATAATAGGTCACATAAAATTTTACACTAGGAAAACCATTTTAAGAAAAAAAAAAGCTTACTAATGTCAACCCAATTATATTATTTGTGATTGTAAAGGTTATAATAGAATGATGGGCTTCGTTCTTTACAGGCCGATCATATACAAATTAGGAATTCAAAGATATTTTGGAACAAAATAGAACATACAATACATCATAATACATCCAATTTGAGCTCTTCATACATAAGAGATACTAAAATTACAAACCATCAATGTTTCTAAACCATGAGCTAAAGTAGGTGCTCAAATCCATTCAAGATTGTAATGCCAAAAAACAAGTTGAGTTAATTATTTACAAGTAGTCACTAGAATCACAAAATTGACTTATCTAATAGGTCTTATCGTCTAATTTTGGAAAGAATCTCATGAGTATATTTGTTTTTGATTATGGAAAAAATAGTTTTTGAAGGGAACCGTAACCCTTTACAACAATGCAAAAGAAAGGACAATTAAGAACAAACCAAAAAGAAGCAGCTGGGGGGAACAAAATTAGCCATTACAACAACTCCCTAGCACAAGCAACCAAAAAAAAAAAAGAATGCCCGACAGTAAAAACAGACTGATCCGGATAGACAGAATAAGAAATAGTTTTCATGAGATCAGCAGTGTCCTCCTTCAGCAGCTCATATTGCTTGATGGAATCCCTGAGATTCTCAATATCTTTAGAGCTGACCATCTTATTCTTTTTTTCTTTAGTTCTAGAGCCAGGGCCAACAGAATTGGTGCATTTGTCATCGATATCTTCAACATTAATGAGGTTAGAATTTCCCTCCAACACAGCCAAAAGGGACCGCAGATTATTAGTTATCACCTTCATACCTTCATAGTTCTTCTTCATGAGTATATTTGTTGAATAAAAGGTCCCCCTTAATTTTCTCCATGTCCACAATTAACTCCCTTTCATTATGCTCTTTCTATAATGACAACTCTTACACACACTTTACAAATTTTCATGTTTTTTTAGTGTTAGGAGAGTTGTGTCATGTACACTTTGCAATTATAATGGTTTATCAATTAATAATTTATGAGCCCTCATACAAAATGTGAATCCCACTATAACTTGGAAATTATACCATGTGCATGCTTAGGTATATGAAGTATGTAATAAAATATATTATGATGTAAGATGTTTGTAAGAATGTGCAAGAGGTGAAAGAGAACATATATGATATAAATAAGGGCTCATTTAAATGGAAAGTTACATGGTAAGCTCACAAAGATGGGGGACCAAAAAGATGCCACTCATCTTTTTAGTCCCCCAAAAAGCATATGGTGTACGCCCTATACGACATGCACCATATAGGGTGTACGCAGGGCTATATGGCACATGCCATATATGGTGCACACCATATGGTTCACTGTGTCAAGCCTTAGGCTTGGGCGCACCAAGCCTATACAACATGCACCATATTTGGCACATGCCAAATGTTGTATTGAAAACATGCTTTTCTCTTTGTCTCTCTCTCTTTCTCTCTCCCACTTAGATCAAGTTCTTCAAACTCAAGTCAAATTCTATCTTAGAGCAAAAACATATACATGAAATATAATAAATGTTTCAATATGTATGTTTCCTTTCTTATACATTAAGTTATATTTAATGTATATATTATCAAGATATTTGAGAGTGGTTTCATATCTCTAGGAGTTATAATCTAGATTCTAAATTTTTGCATATCATATAAAATTTCAGACTTAGTCAAATTTTAGTAATCAGTATGCTCATATCCGTATTCTCTTTCTCTCTCTATCTCTCTCTTTATCTCCCCCAAACTCTAGAGTTATCTATCTCCCTCTCTTCTCTCTCTCACCTCACTTTCCCCCTTCTCTCCCCGCTCTAAGTATTCCCTACCATCTCACCCTCTCACCCTTTTCTTCCCTCACTCCCATCTCTATGATTTCCTCTCTCCCTATCTCTTCATCTCTTGTCCTCTCTTTTTATTTCTCTCCATTCTCTATCCATTTTCTTGATTAATATTTCTCACCCCAATCCTCTATGTCTCTATCCCTCCCTCCATCTCTACCTCTCTACCCCTCCCTCCATATTTCATTAACCATCTCTCTCTCCCATCATATTGTATCTCTCTTACCTTTATCTCTTACCCCTCTCTTCCTAGGATCTAGGTCTCTTACCTCTATATATCTTTCTTCACTCTAGTTCTTTCTCACCATGTCCACCTCTCTCCACCTCTTTAACCCCCCTCTCTCTTTCCTCTTTACCTCTCCCTTCTCTAGGTCTCATATTCACTCCCTATCAATGTCTCACTCTCTCTCCCTCCTTATCCCTCTCTTTCTCTTTCTTCTTCTCTCTCCCTCACATTTATTAGGGAGAGAGTGAGAGAGGGGGAGAGAGGGAGAGAGTTGGGGGAGAGAAGGACATGGGAGAGAGGTGGGGAAGATGGAGATAAGGAAAAGAGGGACATAGTCAGAGGTAAGGGAGAAAGGAAGGAAATATTTAGGGTTTAGGGCTTATGGTTATAGGGTTTAGTGCATAAACTTTAGATTTTAGGGTTTAGAGAGAGGGGGCAAAAGGGAGAAATGATTAGAGTTTAGGACTTATGGTTATAGGGTTTAGGGTTTACAGACTAGTATAGGGTTTAGAGATTATGGTTATAGGGTTTAGGGTTTTGGGGTTAGGTAGGGTTTATGGTTTAGGGGAGAGATATGGGAGAGAGGTGGGAGAGGTAGCGAAGATGGAGAGGAGGTAGATAGGGAAAGAGTGGGAGAGGGGAAAAGAGAGCTGGAAAAGTAGAGATGGACTAGGTTTATTTTTCTTTAATGAAAGTGGTTTATGATTAGTTGTCCTGATGAACAGTGTAGAGATGAGTATGAATTATGAAACATAGTTGTTTTTGTTGATGTCATGGCATTTCATGTTGCTTGCTGATATTTCTAGATCATGTCTTATTTTTGTTGCTGGATCGCATTGGGTTATGTGATCAGATTTGGAGAATATCATGTGGCGTGTTGTTATTCTTATTTGTTCTTGTTGGAAAGTGGCCTAATAAGTATAGCATATATTTTTTCATTTATAGAAACATTACTTATTGGCATGGTCGCTTGGAGTATAGTCCAGTTTTGGTTGTTCAATTTTGGAAAAATGACTAAGTCTAGAAAGCAGTTGACAGGATATAGTTGCACAATTTTTTCTAGTGAGCACAATATGTAGTGAATTACAAAATGTGAGCTTATATGGATTTATTATGGGATGTATTATAAAATCAATTAAATCCTCTTGTATTTTGGAGTTTACTGGTGAGAGTTACAACATGTTTGGGTACGCAAAGATAGTATAGCAATGAAACATGGTAGATGAGTGGTCATGAAGATTGAGGGAGTAACGTGTGGATTCCAAGAGTGCTACTTTGGATTTTGGTCAGGTCCTATCCTATCTTTGTTGATGTATAATCACTCATTGTGTATCAGATATTGGGTTACATGTTGGACAAGTTTGGTGATTCTCTTGTGAGCTAACTGAACATATTATGAGATTGGGTATATATGTAGAAATGTTTTTGAGATGCGAGGTGATGTGTAATATGTGTGAATGCATTGGGATGTCAGAATAATGCACAACATGTTGCAAGGATGTCACGAGCTATTACTAGAACTAATTAAGCATAGAAGATTCTTGTACAATTCATCTTTATGATCTAAATCATTGTAAAGACAATTTTGCATTGTAAGAGAAGTGAGCTCCTTGTATTACCCCTAACAGGGTTTCTATCCTTTAACATGGATTTGTACTAAATGTAATACTTAGCTCCTAACAGGGCTAGGTATCCTAACAGAGACATTGTACTGTTAGTGCATTATTTGTGGGTACCATCCCCACTGAGGTTTTCTCTTGGCCAGGGTTTCATCATTAACAAATCATGGTGTTATGAGTTGTTTACTTTATGTGCATGTTATCTTTATTTCATTAATTGCATGGTTAAGTTTGACAATAAAGTGATATAATATTGATTCATCCCCCCTCTCAGTATTGCTTAATCCTAATAATTGGTATCAGCACTTGAGGCCCTTGGAGATAAAGTCTAATAACTTAAGGGAGATCCACATGGATTCAAGCAATTTGGAAGACAATTTTGAAGCAGCACTAGAAGACCTAGATAAGGAAAAAGATGATAATGTTGAATTGAAATATATGATGACATATAACTGATTGGATGTTTGACAATGTAAAGTTGAAGATAATGCAAGGCATTAAAATAGTTAATGTATTGTATTGTCATTGATGTCAACTTAATATCATCTGTATGGTCATGTACATAATGAAAAATACTTCAGAGAACCAGATGAATAAAGGCTATGCTTTCAGCAATGCATAAAAGTCAAGTATTCACTTAGTGACAAACAACACCGACAGAGTGCACACCGATGGTCAGAGAAAAGTTAGAAGGTTTCCCGACAAGTAAAATTCCAATGATGCCTGACAGACGAAGATCACGAAGCTAACTGGAGTCACACCGATGGAACTGTTAGTTGTCACCAAAAACTAACTACAGAAGTGACCGACGAAACAAAGAGTTCAGAAAATGACAAATATCTAGCTGGCAAGAGCTAAAGATAGACTTAACTGGTTGTTTTCTTTGTTTTATTCGAATAGAGTTAAGTGATTGATTTAAAGATGATTTGTATAGTTGGCAAGAAGATAATTACGAGACAAATCAGGAGTTATGCTTTAAATCTAATTGGCTGGATTGTTTTTCATGCCAAGAATCAAGAATTAAGAAATAGTTAATATCATGTCTATATAAGAGACAAGCTTAATTTATTTA
Organism: Thuja plicata; assembly: GCA_018584345.1. Classification (NCBI taxonomy): domain Eukaryota; kingdom Viridiplantae; phylum Streptophyta; class Pinopsida; order Cupressales; family Cupressaceae; genus Thuja; species Thuja plicata. Next base: position 1,116,095 of record MU224482.1, on the reverse strand, counting down.
CGAATGGGATTAAGGGGAGTGAATAGAAAGAGGATGCTGAAGAGAAACTGATGAAGAATAAATTCATACAGTCCTGATCAATCAAGCTGAAGGAGAGCTAAGGAATTCTATAGACACTGACGAACAGTGAAGCACAACATCACAGAGCAGAAAGTGTGGAGAACAAAGAATTGAATTGATACATTGATCAGAGAGGTAATGTACTTAAATAGATCTGAAAATTTGCAATTCAAAGTTGCAATATGAACAGGTCATAGTGTTTTAGTTTAACCATTGAAGCATGAAGTCTCTTAACCGAGCAGGACTTATCAGTCTTTTATATATTGAGGTACATCCCAAGGAGTGCCAAAAAGGTTGATTTATGAAAGTAGCATTGGACTTGCCCGATACCTATTGACAGTCTAAGAAGGAGGCTGATTCAAGGATGGTAGAAATAGATGCTCGATACTAAGTGACAACCTCGATGTATAAAAACCTTTAACAAGGTCACACTTAACCGTGTGTTTGTAACCTTTAACAGGGTTGGCTCCTAACAGGGCTCACTTCTAAAGAGTGAAAATTTGGGGTACCGGTCCCAACGGTTTTTCCCCTAACAGGGTTTCCACGTTAAAAATTTGTGTTATGTGTATATGATTCATTTCTTTATTATTTTATATCTGACATAGTTAACACTGGATTTATCGGTATACTCTACTTATTTACTGAGTTTTGGTAAATAGTTATACTTCTTATCGGTAATCAAGAAAGAAAAATGATTGACAGAGAACACCAACAGATAGTTAATCATTATAAGTATTTCATGGCATGCATCTTGCAGGGACATAATAATTTGAGGTTTATTGATTAGTGGTTAAAATTTGAAGGATAAATTTGAAGGCCACTGATTCACCCCCCCTCTAAGTTATTACTAACAATACAAGCTTAGAAAAGCATAAAATTACATCAAGAAAATAAAAAAGAAGATTGAAATTTCTAGGAGGAAGAGGCAGGAACTTGTTGAGGAGATTGAGAATGAATCATCTAATCAGATTGAGAAGCTTAAATAGGAAAAGGAAGCATTGAAGCAGGAACATGAATCTACCACTATTCTGTTGGCTGAGGAAATTAAACAAGTGAAAGAAGAAAAAAACAAACATGATGAAGCCTTAAAAGGTACTAATGTTTTGATGGAAAAAATGAAACCTGAATTGGACAGTTATAGAATCAAGTATCTAGAATTAGAAAAATATAACCACCTCATTAAAGGATAACTAGTTGAAGCAAATAATCACATTGAGAAACTTCATGCGAGCAACAACAAGATTGATGAACATCTTGAAAAAAAATCCTAAAGGTGACAAGAATGGAGTTGTTTTTGATGAAGCTAAATGTTCTAAAACTCAAGAAAGAAAATCTGAAGGCAAAACAGACGAGGAACCTAATCAACAAGAAGGTCCTATACAACAAGAGGAACCTAGAGAGAAGACCTTTCTGATAAAGATGCTTTGGATGTAACAAAATTGGTCACATGAAGAAGGATTGTAGAGGTAATAATACTTATAATTATTTTTTTTCAATTGCTATGAATATGGGCACAAGAAGGTAGAATGTAGAAAACCTGATCAATTAAGCACTAAAAAATATTACATCAGAGAGGAAAGAGAATCTAAGATTACATGTTACAAATGCAAAAAATTTGGGCACATCACAAGGAATTGTAGGTTACAAGTTAATAAAAATAGATCATCTCCTACATTGTATAAATTTAACTGTGTGTGTAAGATTAACACCTTCATGAAATTAGGATTATAAGAAACAAATCTATGGAAATAAAAAGCTATTTAATCTAAGAATTGAAGTTTAAAACCCATAACATCTCATGGTTCTCTATCTAAGCTTTGTTAAGAGAGCTCTCAGTCTTAATCTCTCCCAAGGACAATCCTAGAATGAAAAAATAAATGATAAACAATGCTCTAATCTAGCTCAAAATGCTCCAAGATATGTTATAAAACCAACAAATGCTATTAAAGATGATACTCTAAAATGCTATGCAAATGCTGAAATGTGATCAAAAGATTCAAATGCTCTCCAAATGCCTATAATAAGGATGCCTTTCTCTTGAAATTCTTGGATCCCAAACACAAAGAAAATGACTTGTATTTATAGCAATTTCCCAAGGGTAGGGGGTAGAGTGAGTTGATCATGATCAAGCTTTGGTTAAGTTAAAAGCTTTGAGGTGTTCTCAAATGGAGGGAAAGTTGGTTGGTTGTCTCAAAGAAATTAGGAATTAAATAAATCAATCATTTAATTAATTTAGCCATGTAAGGGTGAATGGGTTGGATTTGATCTTTTTGATTTAAACTATACAATTAATTGATTAAAATCAATTGCATAATTTTGATTAATCCCTTGTAGGCTTGAAT
>MU224482.1:1050863-1064070 GCA_018584345.1 Thuja plicata | reverse complement strand
GGGTGAATCAGTGGCCTCAAAAATATTCCAATAAATCAACCCAAAACTTAGTACCATAATATTAAGCCTCTATTTATCTCCAGTCGTACAAGATGAATGCCTTCAAACAATCTTAACAAGTAATTACTGCTCTGAGTTCACTGTTAAACCTTATTCTTACTGTTTACTGATTAGTAGTATTTCATTTAGCGAAAAATAGTAAATTTATTAGTGTATACCGATCAATCTAGATTAGTTATGTGTAATGAAAAACACTAAATTTGGGACCGGTAACCCAAAATTCTCACTCTTTTGAAGTGAGCTCGGTGAAGAGCCAACCCTGTTAAAGGTTATAAACACACTGATAGGTGTGATTTTGTTAGAGGATTTAAATAGAATAGTTTGTCACTTGATATATGGCATCTCTATGCTACCTTCTATGACCAAACCCTTTGTATACTATCAAATGGTATTTGGCATCTCATGCTATCTTCATGATCAAACTTTTTGATACTCCTTGGGTTGTATCTCAATATAGAAAGGATTGTTAAGTCTTGCTCAGTTAAGAGACTTTCTGAATCAATGGTTAAACTGAAACAGTAAATGATCTATTCACATATACAACTATACTTTGTAAATTTTCAAATCTATTGTAAACTCATTATACCTTTCTAATCAATGTGTCTTTTCAATACCTTTTCTCCACTTCTTTCTGCTCTTTGATGTTGTGCTTCTCTATTGCTCGGCATCTACAGAAATATTTAGCTCTTCTCTTAGCTCGATTGATCAGGACTGTATGAAGTTATTATTCAATAGTTTCTCTCTAGAATCCTTCTTCTCTATTCACTCCCCTAATTCATAATGAATTATATTGTCTCTTTATAGACATGATATCGCCATTTCTAAGTTATTGATTTTCTTGTTCTTGGCGTGATCTGCAATCTTAGACAATCTTGCTTTAAATCTTTTACTCATATTTTATCTCGTAGATATATTCTTTCCAACTGTAATAAAACTACTTTAAATATTTCACTTATCTCTAGCTTTAAATTTTTGATGAAAACAATGTTAACAACCAGTTAACTCTATCTTTAGCTCTTTCTAGCTAAGTATTTTTTCATTTCTGAACTTCAGTTCTTTTCGGTGTTTAACTCTTTGATAGCTTTGGTCAACACTTCAGTTCTCCTTGGGCATCTCCATTGGGGCTGTCTGTCCATTGGGGTTATCTTCCCGTTGGGGTTTTTTGTTTGTTGGTCATCACTATGAAGTTCTGCTCATTGGGAATGCTTGCTAGGTTTCTTGCTTAGGCAACACTATGACTTTAGTTTAAGGTTTCTCTATCCGTCGGGGTGCACTACCCGTTGGTGTTTTTTTGTCACTTAGTGAATGCTGATATTTTATGCATTACTGAAAGCATAATATTTATCTCTCTGATTCTATGAAGTCTTTGACACTTTGTATATAAACAATTAGATTATATCAAGTTGACATTAATGAAAAGACAATCCATTAACCGATTTAATGTCTTGCATTATCTTTCTGCATTTCGGTGATCAACTTAACATCTTCAAACATTCAATCAATTATATGTCATCTAACCTCCTTTCCAATAACTCTTCCATCTATCCGACAGGTATTTTGATAGCTATTTGACATCAATGACAAAACTTATCATAATGCCAATGATTTCTAACAGTCTTCTCAATGATTTCCAACAAAAACTTTTTGATGATCTAGTTGAGAAGGCGGGTATAAGAAGAGAAGAGATGAAAGAAGTAAGGAGGAGGACAACCGATAAAGCTTCTGGGTTGGAAAGAACTGCTCTTGCAGTCCTTCCACCTCCTAAAGTTATTGAAGTTCAATATTCACCCCAAACTATGGTCGTTGTACCTGATACTACCCCTATACCACCCAAAAGATCTTCATAGAGGACAAGTGTGGTTAAAACAAAGAAGGGTGTAGAGACTCCTATGAGGAAGACAAGGTCCTATAAAAAAATTTTACCACCTAAGAAGCATAAGACTGAGGAGAAGAAGATTCAAGAGGAGAGAACTGAGAAGAAAGCTGAAGAGATTGTGCAAGAAAATCTTGTAGAGAGATAGCTATGGAAGCCTGACTTGAAAATGTCAAGACAAAACATAATTGAACAAGGTAAGATCAATCAACTACCCATATACTATGAGAGATACAATAATGAGGATACAATTATGATTGACGATACGGTCATAAATTATATACAAGTGTTCAAGAAAAACTTGATAGAGCTAGATGGTAGCATTCCAAAAGAGTTTTTTGATAGATTAGAAGTGAGGAAACAATTATCTCTTGAAGAGGATGATAACATAATGGTAAAAGCCATAGAGAAAGTTTTTCCTGTAATATCACTAAAATAATATGAAAAAATTATAAAGGCTATTAAGCCCCTACTAAGATCAAATACAAGACTAATAAAGATAATGGGGAGAAAGTATGAGGATGTGATAGAGGAAATAAACAAGGCTATAGAAAAAGTACTATCAAAGACTGAACCATAGAATCGTAAGTCTCCTAAACCCAAGGCTATTAAGCCCAAAACCATTCAGATTGGTGAGTCCTCCAAGTCTGCACTTATTCATGAAGAACCATCTATGGATAAAGATAGTAACAGTCAGTTAGACAATACAATAAAGAAACCAAATTTCTTTGTAGTAGGTGTGCCTGTGTTGTTGGACACTTTGCTATATTTTGGTGACCCTTTTCAAGGGAATGTTGATACTATTCCTGAGGTAGATGGAAGCAATGCATAGAGTAAAGTCAATGTAATAGATCTTGACACATTGATTGAGGGAGAAATGAAAGAAGCTATTGAGGAAAGTAATAATGAGGAAGTAGAACACGATACAGAGGAAGAGATAAAGGAGAGTATGGATGAGGGAAAGAAGGAAGCTAAAAATGAGGTTGAAGCTGAGAAAGAAAGAAAATTACCCATCTCTATTCCTATTAAGGAGATATCTACTTCTTCAACTCTATTATTGCTGACAAGTGACAATAGGCCTTTGAATACTAATGTTGATGGAATGGATGCAAATGAATTAATGAATTTGTCTTTCATGGCCTTTGCTAATGCTAAGGACAGATCTGAGTAGAAAACACAAAATAAGTCAAAGGTATTGGACAGGGCAGTATATAGAATTAACAAACTTCTACCCATACCTTTCACATTTCAGGGAAATGATACAGTAGATAATCTAAACAAAGTCCTTGATGAATTTTATGTTCACTTCGATTCATTGGAGAAGGCCATGGTAGTAAAACTGAAAGAGAATACATGGCGAAGAAATTAGAAGAGGTATGTAAGTCCTTTAGATGGGATCTAGGTATACTGGGTACCAATATTGCTGAAGTTAAGTCTTGCATAGATCATGGAATAAAGTTATATAGCTACTGTATAAATAATTTTAAGCACATGAAGAATATTGTAGACATAATTTAGAATGATGAGAAGACACTGGATGACTTCTTAAATAATTGTATGTCCTCCTCACAATCAACTATAAAGTTGGATAAGGAAGTGTCCAAACTATTGGACAAAATCACTGTGCTTGAAGTGGAAAAAAGGAAGAGTCTTAGGGAGATTTGGTGTGTTGAGGAGTCTAATCACTCTGAAATTGTCAATTCTGGAGAAACATCTTAAGGATGTGGAGACAATAAAGAAGTCTCTAGATGAAGCTATTCCTACAGTACTGAAGGATGCTGAGATTTAATCCTTTTCTTTCATTGGCTTAATACATGTTGGTTAGACTTTGGAGAAAACATGGGAAGCAGATGTAACGATCTTGGAAACCTCTTTCCAAGATATACTTCATATGGTAAGAGTTTTTGGTGATCAGTTCTAAATTTTCTGTGTATATAGTTACATTTTTTAGTATACCTTTTCCATTGATGTCAAAAGGGGAGTAATAAGTGTGAAAAATGTATAGAGGAATGATTAAATATGTATAGATAGTAGTTTGGCATTGGGTACTTAGTCATTTTTCACTAAGTGTTTCCATCAATTCCGAAGGGGGAGATTGTTGGCAAGTGGCCTAACAATTATAGTATATATGTTTTCATTTATGGAAATACTACTTATTGGCATGGTCTCTTTGAGTACAATCTAGTTTTGGTTATTCAGTTTTGGAAAAATGACTAAGTCCAGAAAGTAGTTAATAGGATGTAGCTGCACAGTTTTGTCTGAAGAGCACAATATTTGATGAATTACATAATGTTATCTTATATGGATATATTATGGGATGAATTATACCTTCATTTAAGGTCACTTGTATTTTGGAGTTGACTGATGAGAGTTAGAACATGTTTTGGGTATGCGCAGACATTATAGCGGTGAAAAGGGGAAGATGGGTGGTCGCGATGATTGAGGGAGTAACATGTGGATTTCAAGAGTGCTAATTTGGATTTTGGTCAGGTCTTTCGATTGTGTATTTTCCAATGGGTTATGTCTTGGACACATTTGGTGATGCTCTTGTGAGCCGAGTGGACATATTATGAGATCAAGTATATATGTAGAAATGTTTTTGAGATGTGAGGTGATGTGATATGTGTGAATGCATTGGGATGTCAAAATAATACAGAGGATATTGTGAGCTATTACTGGGACTACTTAAACATAACAAATGCTTGTACAGTTCATCTTGATAAATCATTGTACAGACAGTTTTGCATTGTAAGAGTAGTGAGCTCTATGTATTACCCCTAACATGGTTTCTATCCTTTAACAGGGAATTGTACTAAATGTAATACTCAGCTACTAATAGGGCTAGGTATCCTAACAGGGACATTATACTCTTAGTGTATTATTTGTGGGTACCATCCACACCATGGTTTTCCATTGGTCAAGGTTTCCTCATTAACAAATCATGGTGTTATGAGTTGTTTACTTTATGTGCATGTTCTCTTTATTTTAGTAATTACATGGTTAAGTTTGAAATGTTAAGTTTGATAATAAAGTGTTGTAATACTGATTCATCCCCCCTCTCATTATTGCTTAATCCTAACAGTTCTTGGACGACATGGTGGCGTAGTGTATTGTGAAGGATCATGGCTTGATTTATGGATTTGGAATGTGTTTGAGGGTATTGTTATTAATCATTGCTATGTATTAGACAAAATTCAATGGATCTCAACGTGCATTAATTTGTAATGAATTAATATTTTGTAATTAGGTCCCTGGTCAACCTAGTTGAAATAAAGTTGATGTAATATATAAAATATGTATCCATTTGTGAATGCGAAAGTGTGGAAGATTGAATATGAAGAGGTATGAGTGGAATGACAATTGAGGTAGAGAATTGACGCACTTTATTGGAACTATATTGGCATAATCAGAGATGCTTTCAGTTAATTCGTGAGATATGGATTGTTATCCATTTTGAACTATAATCAGAGATTGTTGTAAGGTAGTGAGCCTTCCTAGGGTAGAAGCCCTTGTTTTATTTTAGTAGTGAGCTATAGGTAGTGTTCTTAAACACATGTGCATTCCCTTTTTAATAATCCTAACATGGTATAGTTCTTCTAACATGTTACATTCATCTTCTGGGTTTAATTCCCACCATGGTTCTTCCCTTACCTGAGTTTCCATGGTAAAAATCTTGGTGTTATGTGTTGATTGTTATGCTATGATCTTGCATTCATTTTTATCATTCAGATCTGAGATTAAGTTTATAAGTTGGTTAATATTTTGAGGGTTTTGGATATAACTGATAAATCCCCCCTCTCAACTGTGTGTGCTTCCTTAAGTCTAACAGATAGAAAGGGAGAAAGGAATTATGGTTAAAGGGTTTAGGGCATAGGTTTTAAGGAGAGAGAGAGAGAGAGAGAGAGAGAGAGAGAGAGAGAGATCAACCCTATGTACCCTAAACCTTGTACTATAAATATTGTACCATAAACCCTAAACCCTATATTGTACACTGTATTTGCAAAACCTATACCCTAATCAATTTATACACCCTAAACCCAATAACTTGTAAATTAGGGTGAGAGGTAATTACCTATAGCTGGGAGGGAGGGAGCAGAGGAGAGACACAAGAAAAAGGAGATATTGGAGTAAGAAGGGGTCAAGGTAGAGATAGACATGGATGGAGTGAGGGAACTAGAGAAGGAAGGAAGAGAGAGGTGATGTGAGAAGTGGAGAAGAGGAGAGATTAAATAAAGGGATATGGATAAAGGGGGATAGAGAGAGTTGGAGAGGGATAGATAGATAGGTAAGGTACCTAGAGGGGGGAAGAGAAGTGAGAGGCCTATATGGTGAGAGAGAGAAGTGAGATAGATAGAAGGGGATAGAGAGAGGTGTGTAATAAAGCATTTATAGAGAGGTATAGAAGTGGAGAGAGAGTAGTGCAGGAGAACCCTTAAGGTCTATTGAAAGATCTTAATCAATTTTGGCTTGTAGGTTGGTTTTTCCAACCATCCATGAATAAGGACTAAATTATAAAGTCCCTAGTGTGTGTTTGAGGTGTGGTTTATCTTTGGAAAGATTAGGGTTGTGTTGTTTGAGTCTAGTTGATTCTAGGAGTCTAAGGCCTAGAAGTCAACTCAAAAGTCAAAGAGTTGACCAAAGTCCCAAATTGGGAAGATTTGTAATGTTTATTTGTTTTCTATCCATTTGAGGTCAATTGGTAAAGTTTGGAACCAATTAGGACACTCAAGATGTGAAAATTGCAATTTTGACAAAAGTTGTCAAAGTTGTCATGACAACATTTCCTAGATTCTAGGAATCGGCCATTAAGGTGCCCAAATCCAAACCAAATGGTCCAAAAAGATGGGATAGGAGTATATAAGGTGAATCCAACCCTAATCTGATAGTTATCTTTCATCTTGTACGGACTGATTACAAGGAAGGACCAATTTACAGTGTAATTTTGTGACAGAGCCATCATCCACCACTTTATTGGATTGAATGGACTGAATGAATGATTGGATAGTGTTTTCAATTTAGTTTCCAAGATTTTTTTGGTATTATTTTGGTATATTGTACTTTTTGGTTAGGTTTTGTTAAATTATTGGTGTTTTGCAAGTTCACTGGCCAGTTTTGGTCTAGTTATGTAAATAATGGGTTTCTTTGGAGTTCCCGTGGATAAAACTCCATGAACACTTGGAATCCAATAGAGCCTTGTATATACTATATAGATATGGCTTTTGGAGTGTGTGTGTGTAGGGGAAGCTTGAGAACATTCAGACCCTAGGCGAGTGGTGAGCATTCTGGTTAGGGTATCTGAATAATGCAGTGGCAATGGAGATTGCAGAGTGATTGGTATGAGCCAATAAAGATTAGGGGAGTATAGATACATGTAGTGCAGACCTTCTTATGGAATGATAAGTTTAGAGGAGACCATCTTATTGGAGAAAGAAGACCAAGTTTTCAAACCAGTCTACATGCCTTTTAAAACCCTTATTTTTAGGGGTTTGGTAGAAATCCACTTTACGGACTCTACTGAGATTTAAGACCTAGAAATATTCAAGGGGAGGAAAAAAACACATAGAATATCCAATTTTTTTCTTGGTTTGTTAAGGGTTTGTGGGAGAAAGAACACCTTTTCAGTGATTTGGAGGGCTAATAGGCCTAAAAAGGCTATAAGGGCCAAAGATCTTGATTTTGGGTCTCGATTGGAAAATGGTTGAAGGATTCATAAAATTGGATCCATAGGAGGTTGATTAGACCTAAGGGGAGTGGGAAAGCCTAACCTTAGGAAGTTGACACCATCAGATTGATAGGAGGCTTGTGAAACCATGGTTGCAAGAAAGCTAAGAGAGAGTGAAAGGAATTGAGTTTGAAGTTGATGGGAAGTTCCTAAGGATTTAAAGGATTAGGAAAGAATCCTCTAGTTAGGGTAGAGAAAGAGACCCTAAGATAGACCTAGTGAAGGTATTGGAGAGATCCAAAAGGCTCTAGGAGAGGAGCTCCTCATAAAATTGTTATCAAAGCCATTGAAAGGCTTGGGTGATTGAATTGGTGTATGCTAGATTGGAGTGAGTCCATAGGTGAGTCCACCATGATGACCAACGCAGAGTTGGCCAAAGATTTGTCAGAGAAATTAATCAAAAATAGGCTTCTTGAAGAAGCAATGGAGGAAATGAAGTTCAAGATGGCAGAAGTGGTTGAGACTGCTAGTAAGTTGAGAGAAGAAATGCATGAAGGGATAGATAAGGGAAAGAAACCAATGGAAGAGGAAATAGAACCAGAGCCTGATCCTCTTCTACCTAAGGAACCATTCCTCAAAGCACTTAGGAAATTGAGTGGAAAGGGCATCCCAATATTCTATGGAAAGATGGATGCTGAAATGTTTATGGAATGGATTCAAGGAATGGAGAATCACTTTGAGTGTGATGGGATTATAGAGGCTGAAAAGGTGAAGATAGCCAAGTCAAGGCTAAGGGGGCAAGCACTTACATGGTGGAAGTTCTTGCAGGAAGAAAGAGAGAAAGAGGGCAAGAAGCCGATAAAAAATTGGAATACAATGATGGAAAAAGTGAAGGAGTATTATCTTCTAGAGGATTACGATATCCAATGGCAAAAGAAGAGGCAAAATCTTAGGCAAAAATACTAGATGTGTCAGCCTATACCAAAGAATTCCAAAAAATTTATCTTACATCAAGAATTCAGGAGACATGAAGTATAAGAGTGGAAAGATACCTTAATGGATTAAGGTGGAACATTCAAGAAGAGCTTAGTCTCTTCACCCTGACTTCCATTCATAGTTGTTTTCAAATGGATTTGAAGGTGGAAGAAAAGCTAAAGAAAAGACAAGATTCTAGCTCCAGAGGTAGAGGAAAGGGTAGAGACAATAGAGGTGGTCATAGAGGAGGTTCAAGTGGTAGAGGCAATGATAGCAGGGGTCAAGGTGACTCCAGATATGTAGATCAGGGGCATGAATCAAACAATAGAGGTGGATTCAACAATAGAGGAAGGGGTTTTTATAACATTGGTAGAGGAAGGACAAGAGGTTTTGGAAGGGGATCTCATTTCTCTTCCATGAAATGTTACAACTATGGATAGTTGGGGCACCCTACATATAGGTGTCCATATAAGCCAAAATCCTCACAAGGAGAGAAGAGGATCAACTATGTCCAAGAGGAGGACAACACCAAGCATTCAGAGGTTAGCCTGGATTCAGAGAAAGGTGAAAGTTTGATGCTTAGAAGAATACTAATTAAAGAACCCACTAAGGATGGACACAAGAAAAGAAGGGATATTTTCAAGGTCAAGTGCAAGATAATGGGAAAATTATGTAAGGTGATTGTTGATTCAGGATCTATAGACAATGTTATATCAAAGGAGGCAGTAGAGAAGTTAAAGCTCACTAAAATTCCACATGAATGTCCTTACCAAGTCACATGGTTGAATAAGGGATAGAATATATTAGTCAATGAACAAGTGTGGGTGGAATTTTCCATTGGAAAGTATCATGAAAAGATACTATGTGATGTTTTTCCAATGGATGCTTGCCATCTATTGCTTGGTAGACCATGGCCGTATGACAAAGATGTAGTCCATAATGGGAAAGACAATAAGTACACTTTCAAGAAAAATGGGATCACTTACAAAATAAAATCCATACTAGAAGAGGATATAATGGAGAAGGCTAAATCTAGTGCCATGTTATTGAGTGGAAAAGATTTTTGAAGGGATATGAAAGAAGAAGAAGTTGGTTATGAAATCTTGCTAAAGCCAAAGGAGGAGGAGTCTCATGAGAAGGCACCTATATGAAAGGAAGTAAGAGAACTGTTAGACCAGTTCAAGGACATAATTTGTGAGGGTACACCAGCCACGCTTCCACCAAAGAGGGAGATAAGTCATCAAATTGAATTCATACCAAGAGCATCTTTGCCAAACAAGGATGCATACAAGATGACACTAGAGCAAAAAAAGGATATAGCTAGACATGTCCAAGAGCTTTTAGACCAAGGGTTGATAAGGAAGAGAATTAGCCCATGTGGTGTCCTAGTGGTGTTGGCTCCTAAAAAGGGAGGTAAGTGGAGGATAACTATCAGGTATAGATTTCCAATTCCTAGAATAGAAGACTTGATGGATTACTTGGGGGGTGCTAAGTACTTCTCTAAAATTGATTTTAAGAGTGGGTACTACCAAATTAGGATGAAAGAGGGTGATGAGTGGAAGTCTACATTTAAGACTACAAAGGGGTTGTATGAATGGTTAGTGATGCCCTTTGGGCTTACCAATGCACCAAGCACCTTTATGAGGGTGATGAATGAAGTCTTGAAGGACTATATAGGAGTTTTTGTAGTTGTCTATTTAGATGACATCCCAATTTTCAGTAAAACTAAAGAGGATCACATGAGACACTTGGAGTTAGTGTTGAAGAAGTTTTAGGAAGAGAAACTCACCATAAACCTTGAGAAGAGTGAGATCATGAAAGAAGAGCTAGTCTACCTTGGATTTGTGGTTTCCAAGGGTGACTTAAAAATGGATAAGGAGAAGGTAGAGGCCATATTGAACTGGCCTACTCCTAAGACAAGGATTGAAGTTAGGAGCTTCCATGGGTTAGCCCAATTCTATAGGAAGTTCATTAGGAGATTTAGTGAGATTTGTGCTCCAGTCCTAGAGACTATAAAAGGAGGGTTGAAAACAAAATTTGTGTGGACAAAGGCAGCTAATGATGGATTTGAGAGATTGAAGAAACAAGTGGCTACTCAGCCTATATTTATATTACCAAGCTTTGATAAACCATTCATTGTGGAGTGTGATGCAAGTAGCATTACAGTGGGAGCTGCCTTAAGTCAGGAAGGCAGGCATGTGGCCTTTTTCAGTGAAAGGATAAATGAGGCTAAGTCTAGGTACTCTTCCTATGACTTGGAGATATATGCTCTTGTACAAGCCTTAAAGAAGTGGAGGCATTATCTTTTGCCCAAAGAGTTTTTTGTCTTTACAGACAACCAAGAAGTGAGTTACATAAACACTCAAGACAAGCTTATCTTGAGACACATCAAGTGGATGGAATTCCTACAGTCTTACACCTTTACCATCAAACATAAGAAGGGAGTGAAAAATAAAGTTGTAGATACCCTTAGTACAAGACTAATTACCATCCAAGAGATCCAGTTGCAAAGTACAGGGGTTGAAGTTTTTAAGGACCTATACGAGGGAGATTCAGATTTCTCAGAGATATATAAGTTGTGTCAGGATCTTGAGAATCACTTTCATAGTGAGTTTGCAGAGTATACATTTCATAATGGGGTTCTATTCAAAGGAAAGAAAATATGTGTTCCAAGAGGTTCTATGAGGGAGAACCTTATACATGAGAAGCATAATGGAAGCCTAAGTGGACACTTTGGACTGAATAAGACATTAGACTTAGGAGAGAGATTCTATTGGTGGCCAAAGATGCAGAAGGAAGTAAGAAGGTATGTGGAGCAGTGTGGCATATGTCAAAAGGCTAAAAACACTTCATCTAATGTAGGAATTTACTAGCCATTACCCATCCCAAGCAGACCTTGAGAATGCATAAGTATGGACTTCATAGTGGGGTTACCTAGAACTCCAACTAGTTTAGACAATGTATTTGTAGTGGTAGATAGGTTTAGCAAAATGAGCCACTTCATACCATGTAAAAAAACACATGATTCCAGCCATATTGTCTACTTGTTTTTCAAAGAAGTAGTAAGGATTCATGGCCTACCAATGAGCATTGTTGCAGATAGGGATATAAAGTTCATGGGTCACTTTTGGAAGACCCTATGGAAGAGATTAGGTACAAACTTATCTCATGGATCTTCCTATCATCCTCAAATGGATGGGAAGACTAAAATAATCAACAAGGTACTTGGAAACTTGCTTAGATGTCAGACCAAGGAGTATGGACAAGGTTGGGAGCAAGTTATCCCACAAGAAGAATTTTCCTACAATGACAGTACCAACAGAGTTATAGGGAAGTTCCCATTTGAGATTGTGTATGGGGCACATCTAAGGGGTGTGATAGAACTTAGAGAAATCAAAGGATATGAGGGAGTTAGTGGGCATGCTGATGATTTTTCACAATTAATGAAGGAAGTTCATGAGCAAGTGCAAAGACCTTGATAGAGGCGAATCAAAGGTTGAAGGAAAAGAAAGATGAGGGGAGAAGAGAATTGCAGTTTGAAGTGGGTGGCCTAGTCATGGTGTTCCTAAATAAGGCAAGATTAAAAAAAGGGATACCTAGCAAGCTACAGATGAAATGAATTGGACCTTGTAAGATATTGGCAAAGTATGGACCTAATGCATACAAGGTAGAGTTACCCAAGGAGATTTCAATTTCTCCAATCTTCAATGTGAAAGATTTGATCAAATATAAGGGACCAGAGATGGATGAGATGTAGTATAGAATAGAGGTACATAAGGACATGGGATAGTTTAAGACTTTGGAATAGGACAAACCACAAGTTGAGAATATATTGGATTCAAGGGTGAAAAAGAAAACAAGACATAAGACCTACATGGAGCATCTAGTGAATTGGAAGCAACAAATAGAGTTAGAAGCCACTTGGATAGCTGAAAGTGACTTCAAGAAACATGGAATCAGTGAGGAGTTCCTGACACCAAAAGTTCCTTAACTTGCTTGTTGTAGGGGGGAGTATGGTGCAGGAGCACCCTTAAGGTCTATTGAAAGATCTTAATAAATTTTAGATTGTAGGTTGGTTTGGCCAACCATCCATGAATAAGTGTAGGATTTCACAAATGTGCAAATCCACAGAAAACCAATGATCACCTGCAAGCAAAATACCAGAAGCTGTAGAACAACCTGTGAGAGAGAGAGAGCTAGGGTTTTGAGAATCTCAGCGGAGTGAGAGTAAAAATGTATATCTCAAAAGAATGAACAATAATTACAAAAAAGCGGCTTATAAGGTGAGAAACCCTAAAGCCAGAGAAAGCTAGGTTTGTGCAAATAATAATTAATAAACATATTAATTATTATGCACCTAAATGACAAGCTTAAGTGTAAATAGAATAATAGCGACCTTTAATAATTAAATAAGATAGACTTAATTATAAAGGTAAATTGACTATTACTCTAACACCCCCCCTTAAGCGAAGCTCAGGAGGAAACTAACCTAGCACAGCTATGAAAGCAGGAAATGGGTCCCGACAACAAGGCCTGATCAGGTACCCAACTACAAAGAAATCTCTGTGAACCGGGGAAATAGAGAAAACCCAGTGGGAAAAACCCTACCCCAAAAAGAGATACAACAACATGCTGAA
>MU224482.1:1024915-1045605 GCA_018584345.1 Thuja plicata | reverse complement strand
AATAAACATATTAATTATTATGCACCTAAATGACAAGCTTAAGTGTAAATAGAATAATAGCGACCTTTAATAATTAAATCAGATAGACTTAATTATAAAGGTAAATTGACTATTACTCTAACAATAAGGACTAAAGTATAAAGTCCATAGTGTGTGTTTGAGGTGTGGTTTATGTTTGGAAAGATTAGGGTTGTGTTGTTTGAGTCTAATTGATTCTAGGAGTCTAAGGCCTAGAAGTCAACTCAAAAGTCAAATAGTTGACCAAAGTCCCAAATTGGGAAGATTTGTAATGTTTAGTTGTTTTCTAGCCATTTGAGGTCAATTGGTAAAGTTTGGAACCAATTAGGACACTCAAGATGTGAAAATTGCAATTTTGACAAAAGTTGTCAAAGTTGTCATGACAACTTTTAAAGTTATCATGACAACATTTCCTCAATTCTAGGAATTGGCCATTAAGGTGCCCAAATCCAAAAATAATGGTCCAGACAGATGTGATAGGAGTATATAAGGTGAATCCAACCCTAATCTGACAGTTAGCTTTCATTTTGTATGGACTGATTACAAGGAAGGGTCAATTTACAGTGTAATTTTGTGACAGAGCCATCATCCACCACTTTATTGAATTGAATGGACTGAATGAATGATTGGATAGTGTTTGAAATGTAGTTTCCAAGATTTTTGTGGTATTAGTTTGGTATATTTTACTTTCTGGTTAGGTTTTGTTAAATTATTAGTGTTTTGCAAGTTCACTAGCCAGTATTGGTCCAGTTATGTAAATAATGGGTTTCTTTGGAGTTCCCGTGGATCAAAATACATGACCACTTGGAATCCACTAGAGCCTTGTATATACTATATAGATATGGATTTTGGAGTGTGTGTGTGTGCAGGGGAAGCTTGAGAACATTCAGGCCCTAGGCGAGTGGTGAACATTCTGGTTAGGGTATCTGAATAATGCACTGGCAATGGAGATTGAAAAGTGATTGTTATGAGCCAATAAATATTAGGGGAGTGTAGAGGCATTTGGTGTAGACCTTCTTATGGAAGGATAAGTTCAGAGGAGACCATCTGATTGGAGAAAGAAGACCAAGTTGTCAAACTAGTCTACATGCCTTTTGAAACCCTTATTTTTAGGGGTTTGGTAGAAATCCACTGTACGGACTCTACTGAGATTTAAGACCTAGAAAATATTTAAGGGGAGGAAAAACCCACATAGAATATCCAATTTTTTTCTTGGTTTGTTAAGGGTTTGTGGGAACAAGAACACCTTTTCAGTGGTTTGGAGGGCTAATAGGCCTAAAAAGGCTACAAGGGCCAAAGATCTTGATTTTGGGTCTCGATTGGAAAATGGTTGAAGGATTCATCAAATTACATCCATGGGAGGTTTATTAGACCTAAGGGAATGGGAAAGCCTAACCTTAGGAAGTTGAAACCATTGGAGTGATAGGAGGCTTGTGAAACCATGGTTGCAAGAAAGCTAAGAGAGAGTGAAAGGAGTTGAGTTTGAAGTTGATGGGAAGTTCCTAGGGAGTTAGAGGATTAGGAAATAATCCTCTAGTTAGGGTAGAGAAAGAGACCCTAAGAGAGACCCAGTGAAGGTCTTGGAGAGAGACAAAATGGTCTAGGAGAGGAGCTCCTCATCAGAGAGAAACCTATAGAGGGGGAGAGAGAGAGGTGATAACCTAGAGAATATAGACATAAAATAAGAGAGAGTGAGAAAGGGAGATATATATGGAGGTAATGAGAGAGGAGAGATATAGAGGGAGAGAGGAAGAAAGTTTGTGTTCTTCATGTTCTTGTCTAACTTGGTGTTGTAGCATGTTGCAAATTTTTGAGGCATGATTATTGGATTCTTAGTGTGTTCAAGGATGGTGTTATTGATCTATGTTATGTCTTAGCCGACATTCATTGGTTCACATTTAATATTGTAAATGAGAGAGGTTATATTTTTAATATTTAGATGATGAGTGTTTATCCTACCTTGTTGATTTTTCCAAGGTTGATGATTTGTATAAATGTAATTGTATTCATTTGTGGATTGTGTGCGAGAGTGTGTGAATGAGTAGATGAGAAAAAGATGTGTGAATATTGATTATATCTTTTCAAGGTAGAGATATGGTGTGGAAAATAAATTTGTAATTGTACTTCAATGGAACTGATCCAAACATGTTGAATATGAGAATGTATTTTTCATGATCTATGGATTGCTTTCCATATATTTGTAAGGCAATGAGCCCTCCTAGGGTAGTAAGCCATTTTTGTTTTTTGAGTAGCGAGCTCTAGGTAGTGTGCATGAATACATGTGCATTCCTATTATAATACCTAATAGGGTATTGTTCTTTTAAAAAAGTACATAATATTGTGGGTTCATCCCCACCACTTGACCGGGTTTCCATGCAAAAAATATAGGGTTTATGTTTTCTTGATGTGTTGTGGATTTATGCTTCATTGTTTAATTATCTGATCTAGAGTTAAGGTTTATGTTTTGTTTAACTTGTATAGTTCTGTAGACAACTTATTCACATCCCCTCTCTCAGTTTTTTTCTTCCATATTTCTATCAAGACCAATGAGATTTTATATAGCCACCTATTTTAGTAGTGAAATCCCTAGATAGGCAGATGAAAAAGTGTGTAGTGAGGTCTATGACTAATATGTCTTACAAGATAGTGCAACCAGGGCATGCATGCAAGACCAATTTTAAATATTTTAATACCCGTACTGTTTGGATAGAAATTCCATCTAATTAGACAACCCCTTTAGTTACATGTACATATTCAATGCTAAGAAGGTCATCTACCTTCTTGGGCATGAATGAGTTTCTAGCTCTTGAATCTATCATGAAATTGTGAACTATTTTATTTCCTATGATTAAATACAGATAAAAGAGCAATGGTTTAATTTTCTTACTTGGATTTTCTTCCTCCTTGGGTTTTACTAAGCTTGTTGAAGCTGATTTTCTACTTGTTTTTTTAACCCCTCTGATCTACTTATATTTTTTTTTATCTCTTCTTGCAATATTTTTCTCTAAGGTGGCATTTGTGTGTGTTATTTTGTGTACATGTTAGCTGCAACACAACACTTCAATAAGTCATTGTATTAGTGAAAAACAAGGGTTAGCAAGCATATCAATCACTAAAACTGACCTATTGCTTCCTATCTAGGGGGAGTGTGAAAAATGTTATAATTGCCCTCAGATTATGCATTTATAAGTGACATATACAACCTAGAATGAAAGATTTAAATGAAACTAATCTATATGCTCAATAAATATGCATTCTAAGCTCTAAAAATGAAGATTATAACAATGCGTTAATAAGAAAGATAATAATGAAATATAGGTCTCTAATAATATGAACAACATAACAATGCTTTCAACAATACAAAATTTGGGGCCCATTGAGCTTAAAACTCATTCTATTTATAGAAGAAATTAGGAGTGAGAGGAGAGATAAAGCCATAAATGCATGTGTAATAGCCTTAATGAGGGATATCATTTATGAGGCATGGTAAGTGTATAAGCATTAATGATGCAGTTATGAGAGCATTAATGAGGCATGGTGAGGGGTGTAAGTCCAAGCTTGAGAAAGTGGACTTTGGGGAAGGGGAGCTTGAGAATGTTGACTTTTGGGGAATGAGTTGAATTCTTAATAGAAAGATTAGGAATGTGACATCATTAGGAAGAGGGTTAAGATGGGATTAAGATTAGAATTAGGTTTAGCATGGGTGAAGAGGTTGGGATTAGTTCGAACCCAAGGTTAAGGTGGTTGAGATAGGTTAGGTTAGGAGTTAAAGGGAATATTAATAAATTGAATTATATAAATAATATATTCATTCAATAATAGGGGAAATTAATTATTTAAGCTTTATGGTTGCTTTTAATAATTAATCAGTACTATAGCCAATTAATTAAATTAATTAGGCTAGGGGATTGGCTTTCCTTTTGCAAGTGATGAGTTGTAATTGGGATTTTACTTAATTCCTTTTAATTAATTAACTTAACCATGTTTTTTATTTGTTTTGATATAATTGAATTGATTTGATTTGATTGGCTAAGACAATTAATGTAATTTAGTGATTAAATGACTTAGGAGATTAAATTTGATTTAAATGAATTATGCCAATAAATTGAAGAATTATCTTGAAATAATTGGGGGTATGATCACAATTTAGGAAAATAGGGTCTATGGTCAGAGAAGACTAAATTAGGGTGGTTACATTTGCCCCTCTTTGAATAGATGTGCGAGAAACGCATTGATTTAAAGAAAGTTTTTGATGTTGACTTCAGAAAGTTTGAGAATTTAACCCTTGATTGAACAAAATGCCTAATGAGATTAGTCTCGCACTTGATTGAACTAAACTGATAGAATTGACTTTGAACTTGATCGAAGAAGGGTCAATAAGAAAAGATCTTAAAGATACCAATTTTAAACTTGGTTGTTGTTTGAGAATTGATAATACTGATTCTAAACTTAGTCAAACGAAGGTCAGTACAAAGCTACCAATAGCTTTAATAAGAATCTAAGAAGAGGTAGAAATAGGATATCCAGCTTGTGAGAACCGAAGCCTTCAATCCAATAGTCCTGACTTAGTCAAGGAGCTGTCATGCCTTTAGTTTTTTGATAATGAAGTCATTTTAATGTTGTTTCAAGCAAGAATTTGATTGATTATAGTGTGATCATGCCCCCTTAGGAACGAAATCAAAGGAAAAAGAATAAAATCTTGTTGTTGAAATGATGTATCACTTGCATGGGTCAGTTAGATCAAGGAAGAATTAATTAGAAGTGAAGAAACAGAGGTGTGTTAAGAGAAAACACACTTGTACCAAGTTAATGACGTTAAAATGTGAGTTTTGAGTCTAGTACAATGATGTCGCACCAAGATTTTTGATGAATAATGTGTAATTGATGATATAGAACCTAGAAAAATGATTGCATAAAGCTTGTGAATCATGTTCGGAACATATGGAGCAATTCTGCATTTTTAGTAACTGTCGTAAAAAATTTATTGCACTATGTAGAATAATATCAGCACGTTCAATTTCAATCTTGATTGATCAGAAAGAGAACAAAATGAGTTTCAGTTGTCTGGGAGGAGTTTTGGAGCTCCTAAATAGCTCAAAAAGGCAAATATAAAGGCCCAAATGCACTTTTTACTCACTCATTTTCACTTTTCACCTTAGTAATTCAGAGAGCTCTGTAGAGAAGATGGTGGCAGTACCTTGGGATCTAAGGCATGATGTGGCCGATGCTGGATGTTCTGATGGATTACATGTGTAGATGCTTCGGTATCCATTTCCACAGTTCACAATGCCTGATGAGGCTATTCCACGTATTGAGGATCCATTGGATTATGATCTCGCTGAGGACCATCCTATCAGAGGTCAAGGAGGAGCTCAGAGAGATAGAGGAGCTATGGGGAGAGATGGAGGCAAGCATGGTGGCAGACATGGGAGAGATGCTAGGCGCCCTCCACCTGATAGGGGACAGGGTCCAGATGATAGTGGTGGAGGTGTGGTGGGTGGTGGAGAGAGCGCCAACGACAGTGGGAGTGGTAGGCAGACTCGGTTTATATTTATTTCTCCTTAAAGGGATCCAGGTCCTTTGTTGACTAGAGATCAGCAGAGAAAAAGACAACAACAGTAGGATAGGCCATAAGATTGGCCACAAGATAGACCTTCAATGAAGGATACAGGCAAGGGTCCAGGCCAAGATGGTGATGCACTGTCTCAGTGTAAGCATGAGTGAGAGTAGCTCTGAGTAAATATCACCACATTAGATTCTCTTCTGGTAGATAGAGATACACATCTTGAGTGGCTTAGGGCAGAGAGAGACACACAGGCTCGTACTACAGTACACTAGGGACAGAGAGCCACATACTATTATGCTCTATATCATGTTGCAGTTTTAGAGAGTCAGAGAGCACTGTCCTTTTCATGCTTGGATCGACACTTTGAGGGGGCCATGCCACCACCAACTCCATTTATTCCACCTCCTCCCCCTCCTCCAGATCAGGGAGAGGGTGGGAGTTAATCCTGATACTATATTTTTTCATATATTGTTGAGATCATATTTTATATCTAGATCCTTCTGAGATCATTCTTTTGTACTATGACCTTTATACATGTATATCTGATTCATACTGATACTCTGATACTCTTTTTGTAGATAGTTCCACATTTTTGATATGTTCCATATCTGATATATCTGATATAGTTGTTCCTGACCTTGATATGTTCATGGATTCTCATGCTTTTGATATATGTTCTATATTTTTGATGCACATGTGATTATGTTTATCTTGGTCTCCTAATGAGTTAGATTAGATATGTGATGACATCATTTATGCTCATTTGATTTATTTACTGATATGAATGTGTTTCAAATGATGCTAAGTGAATATGAAAATGAATGTTTTTTGAGATTTTTCTTTATGCAAATAAATGTATGGATGCACTTAGGATGTAAAAATTAAATGCAATGCTTGAATAATTTGTTTTTTTTCTTTTTCTCTTTCTCATTTATGAATGCAGAATGTATGTCATGGATATGAAATGACATGAATATCAGTAATATTGGTGTATGTAATTAACTTGGATTTTGAATGAATCAAGAATTCACTTTAAGCTCAAGTCCTCTTTATGTTGTTCTCTCTTTTTTTTTAAATGAATCATGCAATCTCTAATTGCATCTACATGTAGACTCGTAGGACTGTCACTGATTTGTATACATTGTAGCATTTTATCATCATTGGGCATTTTTTGTAACATACATCACCTGATAGTACAACTGTCACTAATACCCACTAGTATTATGAAAGTATGAATACTATGTGTATTGGATGCAATGTTGGAAATAAATTTAGGCATCAAGCCACAGAAGCCAGGATGACAAGTTAGTTATCTCCTTTTAATGTTTAGAATCAGTTTCTGTTCAAGTGTAATGTAAGATATGTGACCCGTAATGACCTTGAAAATTCATATCCTTGGGTACATCATGTTTCACACACTTTGGTGAGAATCTGATTTTAGAAAATAGAAAAGGAAATTGTTTCAACCTCACTGTAGTTTATACATAACAAGGATCAAGATAAATGCGGCTATCCACTCATGTTGGCAACACTTACCATAAACATCCAAGTTAGGTGAAATTTATAGGATCATTCAGAACAATCACCATACGTAGAAAACCAAGAAAATGTTATGACCCCTGTCCTTATGAATCTTTGTCTTTTAATAGACATCATGGAGTTACTCAAAAGACATAACAATCACCAATTGAGAATCAATCAAAGAAAATTTATAATTTCTTAGATGCCCTTAGTATGAAACATCATGGGAACATAAAAGAAACATAATCAAACCAAGATCAAACTATGTGTTTAAGTAGTATTGAGAAATACTATTGATTCATTTTTCAAGCGTAATAGAGATTCAACAATCAAAATTTGGAATATGAGCAATATGTTTTCCTATTTGAGTGTATGCAAGATTAACTGTGTCAGCAATTGTAATCCAACATAGTGTTTAGAAACACTGGTTGATTAAAGTGTTGAGAAACACTAATTCATTTTTAGTGCTGGAGTAAAGTGTTGAGAAACACTAGTTTGATGTATATTATTGTTTGGAGAGGCAAACCATCCTAGACAAGATGTTTAGGACAACCTAGAAGACGTGAACTAACCATGCTATCAAAGATTCCCCCAGTGCAGAATGACTATTCCTAAGGCGTAAATGCAAACAAATCCCAAGCAAGGATAGGACATTTGTAAGGAATCAGAGTCACCAAATAGCACAAGTGCAAGTATGAAGTTTTAGTGTTGTCAGTGCATTGATAGATAGAGCATAGAGTTCAAGTGATGCCCATTTGCCAAGTTTTCACCACTCGGAAAAGATTTTTATTTTTTCTACGAAGATGCCTTTTTGCCAGGTTTTCGTCAAGGCACTTTTTCTCTTTTTCAATTTTTTGCGATTTTGGATTTTTTAATTTTTGCATAGTATCAAGGCACCTATTTGCTAGGTTTTCACCAAGGATACCTTTGTTCAAGAATTTTTCCACTATTTTTGGATTTCTTCAGGATCAATTGTTTGATTTTTTTGGTATTTTCTGAGATTTTCCCTACATAGGCTATGTTAGCCAGACATAAAGCATAGAACAACTTCAAATGTAGAGTATTAATGGGACTAGGAAGAACATCACCCTCAAGTGTAGTTAGCTGATAAGCTCCAGTCCCAAAAGTTGCAGTAATGACATAAGGTTCCAGCCAGTTTGGTTCAAACTTTCCTTTCTATTCTCTGTTAGGCTGGTTCTTAGGATTCTCTTTTAGAACAAGATCCCCCACTTGAAAGTGTCATGGTTTGACCTTTTTATTGTACCCTCTTGACATGTGTTTTTGGTACACTTTCAAATGATCGAAGGCTTGTTGCCTATGCTCATTAAGTAAGTCTAAATAATTTACCCAATTAATGTGGTATTGTTCATTAGTAACAAGACCTTGTAAAGATACTTGAAAAGATGGGATTTAAACCTCAATAGGTAATACTACTTCAGTGCCATAGACTAGGGAAAATGGCATGGCTCCATTTGGCATTCTGATGCTTGTTCTATAGGCCCAAAGTGCCATATTTAATTTTATATGCCAGTCTCTACAAAACTTACTCATAGTTCTGTGTAAAATTTTGATAATTTTCTTGTTAGATGCCTTAGCCTGTCCATTACCTTGAGGATAATATATTGAGGAGAAATGTTGAGTAATATGAAACTGTTTGCAAAGGTCTTCAATGTCTTGGTTTTTAAATTGGCCCCCATTGTCTGTCACAATTGAAGAGGGTATCCCATATCTATAAATAATGTAGTTCAAGATAAACATACCCACCTATTTTTCAGTGGCTTTGATCAGTGGCACGGATTTGACCCACTTTGTGAAATACTCAGTGGTCATAATGATGTATTTGTGTCCACTTGAAGAATTAGGATATATTTGTCCAACCAAATCAAAGGCCCATTGCTGAAATGGCCAATGTGTTACGAATGGTATGAGTTCTCTAGCAGGAGCATGGATGAGATTTCCATGTGTTTGACATTTATGACAAGTCTTTGAAAATTGAGTAGCATCTTTTTCCATCATGGGCCAGTAATAGCCTACTCTTAGTAGCTTTTTAGCTAGTGAAAATCCATTTGAGTGTGATCCACATACACTTTCATGGACTTATTTCAATGCATGATCCAAATATTCATTTTCTAAACACCTAAGAAGTGTACTGTTGAGACCTTGTCTATATAAGTTATTAGTAATGAGGACATAATGTGATGCTGCCCTAACTAGGGCTCATTTTTCATTTCTAGATAGGTCATTGGGTATAGTTTGGTTAGTTAGGTAAGCAATGATTTCAGCATACCAAGGTGGGTCTTGGGCGTTCAAAGCACAAATTAATTGGTATTTGGGGGTATCAAAGGCTGGGTAAGCTAATTCTTCCACCAAGAAGTCATAGCATAATTGATGTTCCTCTAGTTGTAACATGGATGCTAGTGTAGCCATAGCATCTAGAGATTTATTATTTGTTCTTGGTATTTGTTGGAATGTGATGAAGATGAAGTACTTCTTAAGGTCATCTACCAGTTGTTTGTAGGCCATCAAATTTTTATCTTTGGTTTGATAATCTCCATTTACTTGATTGATAATGAGCTGGGAGTCACCATACACATGTAACTCTATAATATTCCATTCTATAGCAAGTTTAAGACCATTTACTAAGGATTCATATTCAAAAATTTTATTTGTGCATGGAAATATCAATTTGTAGGACTTGGTAATCTTGTAGCCTTGAGGAGTAATGAAAAGAACTCCTACTCCAGAACCTTGTTGCGTGAAAGAACCATCAAAGTATGTCTTCCACGGGTACTCAGTGAGATGCATAATCATTTCATCAGGAAATTCAATTGTCAGTGGTGTATCATCTTGCAAAGGTGAATAAACTAATTGATTAGCGAGGACTTGTCCTTTAATAGCCCTTCTATCCATGTACTCAATGTTAAATTCGCTCAAAATCAGGACCCACTTTGTTAGACTTCCTATTAATGTTGTCTTTAAGAGGTATTTAAAAGGATCTATATTTTCAATGAGCTTTACTGTATGTGATAGAATATAATGTCTCAATTTCTATGATGCAAAGACAACTGCTAAGCAAGCTTTTTCAATTATGTTGTAATTGAGTTCATAAGATACTAGTGTTCTACTGATATAGTAGATTACTCTTTCCTTTTTAGTTTCATCTTCTTATGCCAGTAATACTCCTAGTGATGTAGCTGTAGCTGAAATATACAGGAGCAATGGCCTTCCATGAATAGGTTCCATGAGAATAGGAGGAGCAGTCAGGTACTCTTTTAATTATTTGAAGTTATTTTCACAATGTTCATCTCATTTGAAGGTGACACCTTTATGTAGAAATTTAGTAAAGGGTTGTGCTTTGTCTATAAATTGTGACATAAACCTCCTGATTGACTAGAGTCTTCCTTGTAATATCCTCATTTGACTAATGTTGCATGGAGGAGTCATTTCTAGTATAGCTTTAACTTTTTCAGGGTCTACCTCAATTCCTTTTGCTGATACAATAAACCCTAGAAACTTTCTTGATTGAACCCCAAAGGCACATTTCTTTGGATTGAGTCTGAGTTGAAATTGCTCCATGAAATCTAATATTTTTTGCAATTCATTAATATGAGTATCCCTTTCTTTTGATTTAGCTAAGGTATCGTCCATGTAATCCTCCATGTTCTTATGCATCATATCATGGAATATAGTAGTCGTAGTTCTTTGGTAGGTAGCACCTGCATTCTTTAATCCAAATGGCATAACATTCCAGCAAAAATTTCCCCATGCACATGTAAATGCGGTCTTCTCTTGATCCTCAAGAGAAATCTTAATCTAGCTATAGCCTGAGAAACCATCCATTAATGAGTACATTTGATAGCCTACTGTTAGATCTATGATCATATCAATGTTTGGTAGTGAAAAATCATCTTTAGGACATGCTTTGTTTAAGTCTCTAAAGTCTGTACAGATCTTGATAGATTTATCTATTTTAGATACTGGTACCAAATTAGAAATCCATCCTGTGGAAGCGATGACTTTGATAAATCCAGATTTCAGTAATTTTTCTAGCTCTACTTTTACTAGTAATGCAACATGAGGATGCATCTTTCTTAGTTTTGTTTCACGGGTTTGATCCCAGGAGCTATAGACAAATGATGCATTATTAAATCAAGATCAAGTCCAGGCATATATGTGTAAGAACATGCAAAGTTGATTTTTTTCTCTTTCAGGAACATAGTGAATTGTATCTTCTCCTTGTCTGACAAAGACTGTGCTAGGTGAACAATTTGAGGAACTTCAACGGTTCACAAGTTAACCGGTTGTGTTGGTTCTATCAAAACTGAGGATCTTTCTTGAAAGTGCTCAGGGAGGATATCAAGAATATCATCCTTTGGAATCTCTAGGAGGTTTTCACGATCAGATACGTCTTTTATTTTTACTTTTTTAGAGTCTAACACTAACATAACGTGGTTTTCATCATCAGTTCTTTTATTCTTTTTATTTTTCAATTTGTGACTGAAAAACTTGATATCCTCTTGTGACATGTTCACGCTCCTTACATTGGTGGAAGAAGGATAAGGTTCACAAGCATTTAGGTAGCAAGCCAAAGTGTATTCATTAGGGAAGTTCATGATATTATTAGGATCTGAATTCGTCCGATCAATTAAGTCAAGGTTTATTAAGGATAATGAATTAGAGTTTGGCAAGGACAGCATCATGTCAGTGTCAAAACTATTAATTGACAAGACATGTTCTGTTAAGTCTACTTCTATAGTGCTTAGATCATCAAGAGTTAAACCGTCATTAATAAGGTCATTTTTAGTAATATGTGAACCTAAATCTAGTGACTCATCATTTGATATTTCTTCTTCTTCTCTTAAAAAAATGGAACTCATTGCTTGTAGTCTCATAATATCCTCTAGACCTAGTAAAACACCAGTTTCTTCATCAAGAATTCTAGGAAATAGTATCTCATCTGATTCAGGAACAACAACAGTGTCAGGGGAAGTGTTAGAACTCTCCCCTCTTTGAAATATCAGTGCCAACTTATGAATTACATTTACTTAAGTGTCCATGGTAGTATCAGATAGGACATCCCATTCATAATCATGTGAACCTATTATTTCATCATCTAATCTATTTAGAAACTTAGCAATAATTACCTGATGTACCCTATTAGCCACTTGTAGATCAAAGTGTGGTAAATCTAGGAAGTGTGAAACTTTGACTAAGTGTCCCTAGTTAGGATGTGAATCTTGTAGTTGGGGTGCATCTTCAGTAGTTGTTTCTATCAATGGCACTTTTGTAGTGTCTTCTGTTTCTTCCTCTAATTCTTGAATAGTAGCTTGTGTCAATAAAGGAACATGAGTGTCTTGTGGTGTCTCAAAGCTAGGTACATATCTTTCTCCATGATATTCGAGATAATCTATACCAATATGCAATAATATCTTATAGGTCCATTGTTCTAGTTCTATTTCTTCTTCTTCATCACTTCCTTCATCAAAGATTAGACCATCTCTTGAAGTAGGGTTTTCAAATTTATTATTGAAACCTAGTCATGTTTTATCTTTGGTATTTCTGAATTCCATGTGTATTGGTTCAAAAAGTCCCTTTCCTTTGTCTCCTAAAGGTCCTTCTCCATTATATCCCATTTTCTTGAGAAGATCATATCCTTCACCATACTTTTCTAGGGATATTTCCACATGTTTTACCTCATTTTCTTTTGGTTATCCTTGTAAAGCCAAGCCAAGAATGATTTTTCTTCTTTTTCATCCTCTTGTGAGGTAGATGCTTTAACCATACCAGTTGCTTTGTGAATTTCTGGTTCTTTAGATGTAGTGGGTGTGAAAGATGAGGAAGGTTTCCTATAAGATCTTGGAGATACTAGAAGTTATCCCATACTGTTTTCTTCAAGTTTTAAGGTCTTTCCAAAGCTTTTCATAACCATGTCTTTATTAGTTTCAGGTACAGTTTATTTTGGAACTTCCTTGTATGAGGGACCATACTATCTGCTTTAAAATTGTTGCAAGTATAAATGGCATCTGCAGGAATTGTTACTTCCACCCCATTATGTGGGAATTTGATACACTGGTGGTAAGTAGATGGTAATTCTTGAATGTCATGAATCCAAGGTCTCCCTAATAGTATGTTGTAAGACAAGGGTAGATCTATAACTTGACATATCACATTTCTTTCAACTGGTCCTATTCTGATTGGTAGAACAATGAAACCTTTAGAGCATCTTTCTTCTTCATCATAAGCTTTGATAGTGATCTTATTTCTTGAATAAATGGTTTGTTCTAAGAGACCCAACTTCTTGATTAGATTGAGAGTAAAAATGTTCAACCCTGCGCCTCCATCTATCAATACACGCCTAACACAAGATTTGTGAATTAGGACTTGAATATGAAGGGGTTGGTTATGCAGATGTGTCAATGATTTATCATCTTCTTCTGAAAAAGAGAGGTAATGTGGTGCGGATATATGATTTATCATTGATTGGAATATGTCTACATCAATGTATTTTGGTACATTTTCTTAATGTAGGGCTTATTTGAGAACTTCCCTATGCACTGAGGAGATTTTTAGTAACTCAAATATGGAAATTCGAGTAGAGGTTCATTGCAATTGATCCACCAAGTTATAGTTCATTGTTAGAATGGTAACTATTTGTCTTGCTGCTGATGGTTTGGGAAGAGTGACAATAGGTACCTTGGAAGTTGTTAATGGTTTTGATGAGGAATTAGGTCCTTTGATTGTGACTTGTACTTGACTTCATTTCACTGTATTTGATTGTGGAGATGTCTTTAACACCTTTGATAGTGATCACATTAATTGATTCATATTTAATGTCTAGCATGTTGATCACATTATCATTATTGGAGTAGGTGTAGTTTAATTCATTTCCTTTTCCTTTAGATTCTTCTCCTTTCTCATAATTAGGGAATGGTTTGTTAAATGTCGTATGGTCTTCATTAGTGGTGTGTCCTTCCACTTTGATCCTACCTCCTTCAATAAGGTCTTGTATATCATGTTTGAGTTTAAGGAAATTATTAGTCTTGTGTCCCTTGTTTTTGTGAAAGACATAATAAGAATTGTCATCCCACCATCTTGGTTTGACTTCTGGTTCCCATGGTTTTGAATCCGAGATTGTAAGAACTTTGTTTTCCAAGAGTGTCTTTAAAATAGTCTCAAGAGGTTCGCCCAAAGGAGTGAATGTTCATTGAGGCTTGGAAGTCCATGGTCAACTCTTGTTGTTCTTATTATTTTCTTTAGGTATTGCGGTTGTTACCTTGGAATCTTTACTTGCTTGCATGCTATTCATTAGATTGAACACTACTAGTTTAGGATTAGCATTAGATGCATCTACCACTCCATCATTAAAAACATTCTTGTTTTGTTTCCACCATTTAGGCTTGTTGTTGGAGTTGGTAGATTTTTTATCACTTTGGTGAGTGATTTATCCTTTCTTAACCATTACCTCTTCAATATGGATGGAATTTTTGATTATCCTATCAAAGCTAGGTGAATCCTGCATTTGCAATGCATAGTTTAATTCAGGTATCAAGTTATTAATAAAGATTTCCATCTTCTCTAATTTGGGAATAGCTCTTGAATACCTTGCAAAGATTTTCCTCCACCTTTTTAAAAAGTGTGTACATGATTCACTGGTTCTTTGTTTTGTGTTACACAAGTCCATCATGGTTACATCATGCTGTATATTGTAGGAGTAATGTTAGATAAACCATTGAATTAACTCCTCAAAACAATTTACCTTAGGTTTGAATTTGGAGAACCACTCCATAGCATTTCCGCCTAGACTTCCTAGAAATAGCCTCATTAGGTATATAGGTTCATGCATGTACTCTATGCTTAGAGCACAAAACTCTCTAACATGGTCATGTGGATCAGTCTCTCCCATATACTTGTCATATTTTGGCCTTGCCATGTTGGGAGGAAATGGAACCATATTGATACTATTGTCAAAAGGAAATGGACAAATGGAGTCCAAAGAGTATTTTGTTTTGGGTTTAACCTTCTCTTGTTTGAGAGTTGCAAGTTCTGCTTGCATTAAGGTCATTTGTTTGGTGAGAATAGACATAGGGGTTGATATCTCTTTTTTCTTTAGTTTTTCAACATCATAATCTTTAGGTAATTTTACTCCAATGGATGCTAGATGGAGAAAGTATTTCTCTTTGTCTTCACCAATTATCTTTTCCAATGTTCTTTGGAATTTCCTACTTTGTTTGAGTCTATTGTACTCTTCTTCGAGAATGTATTCATCACTTTCTGAATCAAACAAAGGGTGTGTGATGTTGATGTCTTCCTCATTATTGGTACTATCATGATCTCGATAGTTTCTCTCATGGTTGTATTCTTCAAAGGCATTAGCCCATTCATTCCTAGAAGCATCCATTGCTAGTGATTCTATGTCAAATAGAGGATTGTGAGATGTCTCTTTTTTTTGAAAATGTAGCAATTTAGGAGTTGTTGGTTGTATTCCCAGTTCTAGTCTCTTTGCCAATTATTTGTGGTCCTCATGCTTGCTTCTTGCCTAAAAATAGAGGTTTCTCAGTTTATTTGTCTTCTCTCTATTGAAATCTTTAGGTCTTCAGGTCAGAACCCATGAAAATTTTCAAAGCCTCGAAACCCTAGGTCATGTTTATTAGGAAAAACTAAGAAAAACCCTTAATGTTTATCTCATTTCTATTTTGGCGTTACTTTTTGGAAATCACTTAAGTCATGTGTTGAATAGTTTGGTCGCCTAGTCACGTAATTCAGATGGCATATTCCTTTGTTCCTAGAGACATGGTGATTACCTTATGTCAGGATGTCTCTAAAAGATTTCAAATATTCCTTTTTCTTTTAGAGACTTGGCGGAGCCCTTCAGTCGCGTAGTCTCTAAATGAGAAGACAGGTTAGCAATATGTAACGGGGCCCACAGATGAGTCACGGTGTCACGAGAAAAGATTAGCTATTAATGGTTCATCACGAGACTTGATGATTTCTTCATGTCACATAATTGCTAGATTGGCCCGCAGTTAAGTAAGCAGTACAAGGTCAGTCGCATAGTCTCCAGAAAGAATGGCGGTTAAGTAAAAATGAATGAGACTTCATGACTAACCGTATGTAGTTTGAAATGAAACACAGTCAGGTTGTTGCTGGATTGAGATACTGAGTCAACTTTCCATTCAGCAATGCAAAGACGAGTAATGAATGAGACATGTGTCCAAAGGTGAGTTGACTAAATAAGCTTGTCGCGTGGTCTCCAAATGGAAAAAGACTATTTAGCGACTAAGAGACTAAGTATAAAAGCCTTTGTTGTCGCGTAGTCTCCAGAAAATTTAAAGGTATGATATATTACTCAGTAATTTAACGGAAGTCGTCAGATGCAATGATTCAGAGATCCTACGGTGGTCACGAAGTCTCCAAATAAAAGGTTCCAAAGGAAAAGGTACTCGCAACTTAGAGATAAGGGTATGTCACGTGGTCACTAGATGAAATGAAGGGTAAAGTAATTGTCACGTTGTCTTTGAAGGATAAGTCATTTAACATTGGTATTCAGTGATTAGGTGACTAAAGGTAGTCGCGGGGTCTCGTAAAGAAAAGAAAGCATTCAGCAACATGGAGATAACTATGAAAGCTAAGAGTAATGATCAGTCGTGGAGTCTCCGAGTAAAACATGAGTTAAAATTTTCTTCTAGCGACTTTGATCAACACAGTCGCGTGATCGCCAGAAGTAAACTGTGGTTAACTAAGACAGGGAAAGTTACATAGTCGCTAAGTCTCCAGAAGAATCAGGGGTTAAAGAGTCGGGTCAGCGACAAGGAGATCATACACAGTCACGTAGTTGCTTAATATGAAGTCATAAGAAAAGGCGGCAGCGTCTGACATGACAACATGAATCATTCAGCATCCAATGACAAGCTTGGATATTGATTACTGTGCAAAAAGGGGTAGTTGAGATGTATGACAGAGATCCAATCACAGTGAAACATGTCATCACATTCGAATTTTATAAAGTTTTGCACATATATGAATTTGATTTCCTGTCACACTCAAGGGCTACGGCTAGGTTTTCAATTAATTCACAGCATGCTGAATTGAAGACATGAATTGATGATTTCCAAAATGATGAGCCGTGTACTTCAAACATTTACCATAAAGAGTTGATCGAGGATTCATTTTAACTTACCTTGCTTTCAGAATTTCAGAGCTAAGAAGCGCTAGGTATTCTAGAAGAGAGAAGAAACTAGAGAAGTCGCAAAGTATTCAGTTGATCAAGAGGCTTTGAATTTCTAAGAATTGTGCATAGAGGAGTAAAGTGAGTCTTGGGAAATAGATTTGTTTTAATATTGGTAAAGAAGAAGGGATTCAAACATAGAAAACATGAGCAAAGCAGCCAGTGTGGCTTCTACCAGTGGGAGAAGTTAGGATGCAAATGAAGAGTTCAAGGGGAAACAAAATTACTCAGATTACTACCAGGTTCAACTCAGAACAAGAGGGCAGATGCTAATCTTCTTAAAGATGACTACTGCGATATCAGGGATGCTGAGACTCTAGGGATGACAGGTTTTTCCCTTTTTAACTACTTTTTAAAGAATTCTGATAAACATATCCCAGTATCAAACCCTTGGGCTTGTGGTTTGGCTAAGCTGATAGTTCC
The DNA here is from genome assembly GCA_018584345.1 of Thuja plicata. Classification (NCBI taxonomy): domain Eukaryota; kingdom Viridiplantae; phylum Streptophyta; class Pinopsida; order Cupressales; family Cupressaceae; genus Thuja; species Thuja plicata. The sequence continues at coordinate 1,027,852 of MU224482.1, read as the reverse complement.
TGATGTCTACATAGATGTAGATTTGTTCTTAGGCCTCACCAGTCATTATGATGTCTTGTCTAAGATGATTAAGAGGGATGATGGCACTGCCCTGCTTATCCTAAACAAAAATTCATTTATGCAATCTTTTGGTTTGTATAGCACTATGTCCACCAGAATTGATATCACTAAGCATGAAGCAAGGTATAATTTGAAGCCTGGTATTGCTAGGGCAACATTACAGAAGCACATGTTCAAGGAAGTAAGAAACCATCTTGGTCCTATGTCTGGGACAAGACCTTACTACTTCAAGGACTTTCACATTTACATTAAATACATTGCCTATGCCCTATGTAGAGTGCTAGGGATAGATGGGGAAGCAGATAAGATCAATGTCGGGATATTGATGATGGTGCTAGATTTGTAGGAGGTGCATTCTAGCACTAGCTATGATTATATATAATATATCATTGACAAGATGCATGAGGGATTTATAGAAACTAAGAAGAAAATGACGGATCCTAAGGAGAAAGAGCCCAAGTTCTTACACTACTCCATCCTCATGCATCTCCTGTTGCATTATAATTTTGTGATCATGGTTGTAAGTAATTTGAACCCTCAGAGGTTTTATCAAGATGGACCTAATCCTATCTAGTTCTAGATAAAGATTTGGAATTATACATCTAGGGATTGTGATTACTATGCATTTTAGAATTGGATTGTGTATCCAATAGTACAGAGCCTGGGCATCAGCAGGACAAGGGTCCCAATTAAGGTTATGCAGCTATTAAGGCCTAGTGAATACTTGGATAAATGGGAGGGAGACCATAATTGGGGAGATTTCTTCTTAGAAGAGAACTATACCATAATAAGGGTATATGGATGTATACATCCACCTCATGTCTTGCCTTACCATGTCCCTGCAAGAGTTGCTGCAATGGAATTTGTTTGGCAGTTGTTGTTAACAGACAATGAGCACTTTGCATCACACAAAAAGGGGACCATAAGCCCTAGACAGTTCAAAATTTCAGATTTTACTATTGGCAAAGGTGCCATTGATTTAGTCAGCCAGTGGTTAGAAAGTTGCAGAATGGGGACAGCCTCATATAGATACATTGATCCTGAAGGTTTCATGGCAGGAGTTAAGAAATTATATACTCCCACAATTCCCAATACAAATGTTCATTGTGAATGTATTGAGGAGGATGCAACAAGGAATATTCTTGATGAAGATGAGATCTAGACAAGGAGAACAAGGATTTAGGAGTTGCTGAACCTTGAAAGACAAATTAAAAGAAATGGGTTGGCTTTTGGAGGTTTTTACCCTAACCTGCCATATTTTCACAGAATAAAAGCCATGATTGATAATTTTTATGTGTTTATTGAACAATTGGAAACTGTTCTTGATAAGAAAGGTGTCCAAGGGCCAGATCATTTAGAATCTGAGTATGATAGTAGTAGTGACAGTGACTATGCCCATCCTACTAGATATGTTCAGCCTCAGTAGGATGTTGCTGAGATACCATAGTTGCAAGGAGCTGAAGGCCATATTTTTGACTTAACAGTAGCCACACAACTTGATGATGTAGAGGAGCCTTTATCTAAAAGGCAAAAGGTGGAAATAGGCTAGCCTTCAGTTGAAAGGCAAGAGAAGAAAAAAGATAAAGCAAGTTCCCTAGTGCTTGGAAATAGGTTATATGACCATAACCTAAGAAAATTGATTAGGGAGGGCAAGAAAAAGCAACCTGATATGGAAGAGAATGTTGAATTACCCTTTAAGGCTTGTCTTGATGAAAGGTTAATACATCAGCAATAGTTTCTAAATGATGATAATTTCATTAAGACTGAGGAGTTTAAAGACTTCCTAAGGTGGTATATAAAGGAGCAAATTAGAGCTCAGTTAACTGTTGATGGGGAGGAGACAGTAACAAATGAGGCCCTAGTGGCCCTACAATCATATGACCCAGACAGTGAGGACATCTCACTTGATTAAGCCAGAAAAATGATATTGGACAGTGGCATATTGCTTGCTGAGGGTTGGGATTTAGTTTCTGCCTTCATAATTGACCAAATACAAAAGCTGCCAGATTTGAAGATGTCAAGTGAGATGCAAATAGGGGATATGATTAAAGGATTTGGGTATATCCCAAAATCTCAATCCTTTGCAATGTGGAACCTTTACCCTAAGGACTAGAAGCCTCAGCTAGTAAACATTCAAGAAAATATGGTAGGCAATCAAATGGTCTGGTCTGTACAGAATACAGAGGATTTGGAAATATCCCAGATCATGACACATTGGGCATACTTGAATGAGGACAAGACTAAACCGTTGTCTGAAAAGTTTAACATGTTGATAGAAGAGACCAGTGCATTGGCCAAAGACCGAGAATTGTGCCATATCCAAATGCACCAGCAAGATCAGGTAATTAAGAGATTAATGAAGGAATTAGAGGAGAAGCCTGAGGTGATGTATGTGCCTGTACAACCACAACCTTTGCAAATTGAAGACAAGGCAAAATCAGAAGAGGTGGTTCAGAAGGAGGATATAGGAAAAAAGAAGAATGAGATTGCCTTGAATGCATTTAAGGGCATTCTACAACATAGGATTGAAATTTTGAAGGATAAGACTGATGTTATCTTTAATTCTTATAACAAATTGCCAACTTTGCATGTTGAGGTCATGTAGTATCTTGCCATATTAAACCCCTATTTTAACAAATGGTCTACTAGGGTGAAATTGTTTGAAAAGCTTGCATCTTTGCAATCCCTAAGATCAGATTTGCCAGAGATAGTAACAGAGGTGGAAGATGAGATCAAAAAGGTTAATGTTTCTCTCTCATTCTTCAAGGGCAAGTTGAATCAAGTAGAGGTAAAATTAAGCCTCTTTGCTGCAGATTTTAATAAATTTGTTCCCTCCCTAAGAGGAGATGATGATCAGGTGAAGGCTTTAGATGCCTG
>MU224482.1:998676-1009539 GCA_018584345.1 Thuja plicata | reverse complement strand
TTCATGAAAGTAGCATTGAAATTGCATAAAGCCTATTGACAGCCTAAGAAGAAGGTTGATTCAAGGATGGTAGCAAGATTTGCCTAAAGCCTATTGACAGTCTAAGGAGGCTGATTCAAGGATGGTAGCAAATAGATGCCCGATACTAAGAGACAACCTCTATTTATAAAATCCTCTAACAAGGTCACACCTAATAGTGTGTTTGTAACCTTTAACAGGGCTGGCTCCTAATAGGGCTCACCTCAGAAGAGTGAAAATTTGGGGTACCGGTCCCAGTAGTTTTTCCTTTAACAGGGTTTCCACCTTAAAATCCACATGTTATGTGCGTATGGCTTATTACTTTACTATTTTACATTTCACATCTGCATTTCTGGATGATTGGTATACTCTGCATATTTATTGAGTATCGGTAAATAGTTTTACTGCTTATTGGTAATCAAGGAGAATAAGGACAGACAAGGCAAACCGACAGACAATTAATTATTATAATTATTTCATGGCATGCATCTTGTAGGGACTTAATAATTTGAGATGTATTTGATTGGTGGTTAGTGATTAAAGGATAAAATTTTGAGGCCAATGATTCACCCCCCCCCCTCTTAGTTATTACTAATAGGAAACAACTTCCAAGTGTGGAACCTTGCACATGTGAGGTTGAATATCTTGAGAAGGCCAACTACCTTTTCAATCAGGGTGTAGTGTTGAACCAACTCAAAATGTCGTGTTAAAATGGAATAACCCACCATGTTAAATTAAGTTAACGCGTCTTATTAAAACAACTTAACACCTGGAAAATTAATGTTGATCTAGCCTAATAACATTTTAGGAAAAGGGGAAGAATGCATGCAAAAAATAAAGGGATGTGATACCCCATATTGAACCATAGATGAACCATAGGTGAAACACACCCAAATACGAAGGCAAGGATTACACAAAATATTTGGATTTAGAGAAAAAGGGAAAAATGAGTAATTTCATTGACATCAGAAGATGCACCTAAATTTTCTCCTATTGTACTTTCTTCTTCAACCTCTACATCCATCACAGTGTCCTCAATGTTCTCCTCTTCTAAAATGATTGTTGAACTCGATGCTCCAACATTATTCAATTCTTGAATTATTTCTCTTCTTTCTCATTGTCATTTTTCCTCCTCTCTATTTGTTGCAACCTCATCAGCTTTCATAACCTTCTTTTGCCTCTTTATGCATTGCTTTGCTCCCATGTTTGCACCAAAATTTGAATTCAAAGTATTCTCTTCATGTCAGATCCAAAACAAAATAAGAAAAGAGGGTGTTGATTCAAATTATTCTTTCAGCAGCACAAATATATCATAAAAATGATTGAATAATTGTCAATCATTGAGATTAGGCCCACAGTCTTGTTTTTTTCTTCAACGGGTCTTTAAGAAATGAGCACCTGTTATTTAAATGAAATGGGTTCCCATTTATAAAATGGGTGCCCATTTATTTTTCAACGGTCCAAATAGAAATGGGCACCTGTTTCTCAAAACTAGGAGTGGGCACCATACCACCACCCTAGTTTTTGGTTCGGTACAAGCTTGGTCCCACCAAGCCTATGCTTGGCCTTGCAAAAATATGGCTAAGGCAGTGGAATATAAAATTTCCGCCTTGTTGTAATTTTTTGGAGGCCTTCCCAAATAAATTTTTGATGAAATCAAAACTCATTATAGTTCTTATTGTACAATTATGAAAATATAAATTTCATAGTGATATGAATAATTGTAGTATTTTTACAATATTTATTAAGCCAAAGTGGTACCTAAACTTGAAATAGAAGGTTAACTAAAATTTCAATAACTTTTTTTATTTTACATTTTTTGAAAAATGAATTATATGACATCAATGTACATATAATTTCCTTCAAGATTAAAAACAAATTGAAAAAGTAAATTTTTCATCAAATTATGGTGGTCGTACACCAAAGGTTTTCAAAATGTACTTTACAGTCAATTAAAAATTAATAAAAAAAAATAATTCAACCCAAAAAAAAGAATAGTGAGGTAGTTGCAAAGTGAACAAGATAAAATAATTATTACACTTATGGAGATGTAGACCCATTCGGCCCCCACTATTGATGTTATGAACAACATGTGAGAAATGCATAAAAAACACTTATTCTACCAGTGGTGAGTACTTTGAGTGATTTGGAAGGATTAGCATTGGTTATACATGAGAAAATTATGTCTATGGATCATTTACGAGAGTCATGGGAGAAGACATTAGAGTCTGCAAAGATAAACTTCAGGGATATCTTTGACAAAATATAATTTTAATATATGATTCTTTGACATTGTTGAAAAAAAAGGGGGAGAATGAGTATAGAAATATGAGCAGAGAATGAGTAGAGAGAATGTATAGAGAAAGGGGGAGTATAAGTTTTATAGTGAAAACTATACTTACAAATCAGAAGTTATTTCCATCAATTCAAAAGGGGGAGATTGTTGGTATTATGGTAGTTTTGGAGGAGCTATGCAGAACGATCACGAGTCGAGGCATAATTAGTTGTCACTGATGTCAATGTATTCATTTATCATGATTTCAATGATCGGTAAGAACTGTTCATGATCACTAAAGGGAAGATCAACTATGTATGTTGACACGTGTTCAGGAAGAACAATATCAGACACAGAATGAGGTAGTAGTTGTGTTGAGCAAAGATTCAGATGTTGCAATCATAGATATAGTATGTATGTGGTATATGGAATCCATGATTCCAACAGCAATAGTTTGTTGGAGATTTGATTCTGAACAGTTGATTGATTGTATGTTTGTCATTGATGACAACATATAATACACAATAGTACTTTTGTATGTACTTATCCATATGATGACATGAAGACTTGCGTGGATAGATACATGTTTTTGACATGTTTATTATGCTATGTTCATACACACGTACCCAGATATGAGGTTTCAGTAAAGATATGTAATTCTGTTATTGGCGGTTACAGTTCTGGGAGTATAACAGTTTAAGGCCGACATATGTGATGTATTCTTGAGTTGCGCCTATCTTTAGGATATGCGTATGTATATTCATGATTGGTTATGAGTTTGTGATATTAATCCAAAGGTGCCAAATGTGTTTCAAGAAGATTGCAAAGTTATGGTTAAATTGGTGAAGCCGACTTAGTGAAGCGACACGTCTATTTAGTTTATACTTGCGCGGTTGTAATTATGCTTGCGCACTTAGTAGAGCCAACAAGGATGTTATGAAGAGTTGTCTTATAGGTCCCATGATCTCATACTTTGAGAATGTACTTATAGAAGGTCATTTGTGATAAGAAGAGTTACGAAAGCTAGAGATAAGAAAAGCAGAGCAGAGTGTTAAATCAATAGAGCTATATTTATCATGTGTTGATAATATAGATATTGAAGTTGAAGCTTTCAGAATATAGATAAGATTTTTGTAGTTCTTTACAAGAGGTTAAAGCATCGGCGCAAAAAAGGAACTGATCAGACAAGAAGTGTCACAAACAACAGTTCACCTTGTTGATACAGTGTGTATAAAATAACTAGAAGGTTGTAGCCTTCACCACTTGGATAGTGAGTCCTTGGACAATGAGTCCACCACCCCTAATAGGGTTATTGTAAAAGACTCCTAACAGGGTTAGACCCTTAACCAGGTCACTATACTACTGCATTGTAATGAACAACTCCTAATAGGGTTGAAAGATATTTAAACAGGGATTACTACAAAGAGTATAGTTCTTTGTGGGTACTAATTCCCACCGGGGTTTTTACCATTTGGTTTCCCCGAAACCAAATTGATGTGTTGTGTAATGTGTTATCTGAATGCACATTTAATTTATATCAATCTGGATTAATAGGTACAAAAGATTTAAAGTTGCAGATAACTGATTCACACCCCCCCCCCCTCTCAGTTATCCCTAAAGTATTCTAACATAGTTAATATCAAGTTTTAAATGAATTGTGTTTTGAATGAGAAGACAGTTTTCCTATCTAATCGCCTATCAAAGTTTCACATTAATTTGATTAAGGCGGTGGATCTAAGGAAGACATTAATTCTAAATATTTGTAATACGTTTGAGGATGACATATTGGATGTTGTTGACACTGATTTTGAGGAGGTTGGCTAATCTTTTGAGCTGACTGTGGTGGAAAGTTCTAGGTCTTGTGTGACCTAATGAAAGTCTATATATGGAGCACTAAATCATTTGATTTAGGGTTGCGATTGTATTTTCAGATTAGACGATCAAAAATTGAAGGAGTAGAGATTAGTATAGTGTCAGAAAGGAAAGGAGAAGAAAGGATCTGATAGGAAATCAATGCCATTCTATAGATCAACATATCTTTTTGTTCCCTAACAGTTGCAGGAGGTTAAATCACTTAACAGGGTGAACTTTAACAGGTTCTTATTTGTAAATCCTTTAACAGGGTGAACTTTAACAGGTTCTTATTTGTAAATCCTTTAACAGGGTAGCTTATTTATTGAGGTTTGAAATCCTCTAGCGAGGTAGATCATAATTGATCTAATTATAATCCTAACAGTGTACTAATCACTCCTAACATGGTGAACCATCAGAAAGGGTATTTGTAGCTCCTAAAAGGACAAACTCATTTACTATAGTATTGGGTTTGTGGGTGTCCTCCCCACCATGGTTTTTTCCGTCTTACAAGGGTTTCCACAATAAAATATCTATGTTATGAGTGTTGAGATTGTGGATGATTGATATTGTTAACTGTTATTTATTTACTTTAGTTATATGCTTTTTTGTTTAGAATTTAATAGTGGAGATACTCGTATCAGTGGTTGAATTTGTTCATTCCCTATTTGTATTGATTCACCTCCCCCTCTATCATAAGATTTCCAACACTGAGGACCAATTCCCAATTTTGATTCTTCATAATATGATCTAGTTATTCTTTCATATCTTTCATCTAACTTTGATCACTGCTAACTTCCCTCACATTTTTTGTTTCAATTTATAAGATTAATCATAGGGCAACTTATTATTAAAGATATTTACTTCTTGTGATGACACCTCTATCCTTATCTCTGATAATTTTATTCTTTGAGTGGTTCTTTTGCATATACCAAGGAGTCTTGAGAGAAGTTGTCAGAGCAACCTCTATATCATTCCCTACTTCATTTTCTGCAGTCTTCTCTTCTTCCTCTTTTCCCATTGACTCATTTTATTCATATTCAACTTCAATTTTTGTGATCCTTGGAGTGTCTTCATCCATCCACATTTGGATAAGTGCGCCAAGATTAAGATTAAGATTAAAATTGTTCCTAATTTTTTGAGAAAAACATAACATAGTGTTTGACATGTGCTTCACAAAAGATCTGGTTAGATTTAGTATTTTGAAAAAACCTTATGTAGAATGATAGGTAAGAGTGAGAGCTAGAATTTGTGTATTTTTTTGTAGTTTTTTGCTGAGTATTTTTTTAATAATTTTTTTGATGTGGGTGCATCCTAAAAATCAAGTGTTTGTTCGTGCACTGGGTTTAACTTGCATCAAAATAATAAAAAAATGCAAACTTTTTTTTAAAGCATGTAGAATTGATTCTAGGAAAATAATATATAATTTATTATGAATTTGGTCCAGTAGATCAAAATTTATTAAGAAAATGGTAGACATATGTCTCTAAGAATTATGAAGACATTGGTAAAGAAAATTAAAGTTTACTATGCTAATGTTGTTCAAAAATAGAAAAATTTATATGGTTAGAAAGCTGAGAAGACGTGTGAAATTATGGTGGTAATTTTTAAAATACCCACTTAATGATGTGTAAACTTGATGACGAGGAAGTTGAGAAATCATCCTAGAAGAACAAAAGATGTGTAAAGAAAGAGAAATAGAGGGAAAACTTCTCCCAAGCCTTAGGGTTGTTGTCTTACCCTCTTACCTATCTATAACACGATCGGGTTGCTAACTATTTCAAAACCTGATCAGGTTATGTAAGACTAAGATATTCTTTCCTAGTTCTTAATAACGTTATCAGATTCCTAAACACTAAAAATCCAATCATGTTATCTAGAAGTAGAAATGCACTGGGCATAATTTGAGTATTGCATATGTTTTTAGTTCTCAAAAACACGATTGCATTGTGTAGAATTAAAAACATATGCATTTAAACTTAATATAAAATACATGTATATATTTATATATATATTTCTATATATGCATGTCTCACTCTCTCTCTGTTCCCTCTCTCTCATCTTCCTTCCCCATCACCATCTTTTAATTATGATCCCTAATTATCCTCTCTCTCTCTCTCTCTCTCTCTCTCTCCATACTTGTATATTCCAATGCCTAGTATCCCTCTTTCACTCTCTCCTTCTATCCTATTATTTCCCCTCATCGCCATCTATTTATCTCTCTCTCTCTCTAAACTTGTTCTCTTTGTCTTCCTCGTCTCCATCCCCTCTGTCCTATCTTCCTAATCTATCCTCACTTAAATCATAAATTTTATTTAGGATTTGTCTTAGGGAGAAATAACTTTTTTAGATAAGAAAAACACGTACGGGTTCTATAAGAGTATGAATTTGGTGTGAATTATAAGTTCTTCAAAATGCAATTGTGTTTTGAATAACTTTTAGTTCTCCCAAATGAGATCGCATTTTAAAGAACTTTAATTTCTCCCAAATGCGATCACGTTTTGGAGAACTTAGGCTCAGTATTCATTGAGCTATAACCTGATTGGGTTACAAAGAATTTTGGTTTTTACTTTGAGGTGTAGCCACTTTTCTATTCAACAATTTAATGCACTTACCCATTTGTGATTTCAATTATCATCTTCATCCTTTTATTGTAACATCTTTAAGCTTTTCAATCAGTAGAGTACCCAATAAATATGCCTTCATTAGCTCTGGTATCAAAATTTTCAAGGTTTTCTTCATCTCTTTTGATATAACATAAATGCTTCCAAATAATCTTAAATATTTCATAGATGGGGTCCTTTGTACCACAACTCATAGGATGTCTTTCCAAAGTTTCTTCTAATTTGAACTCTATTTAGTGTGTATAATATAGTATGTATTGCCTTTTTCTTGTAGATTTCTGGTAGGTTTTCTTCATTTATCATTATTCTAGTAGCTTCCTGAATTGATCTATCCATTCTTTCAACTACACCATTCTTCTCTAGTGTTCTAGGAGCAGACACATGTCTCCTAATCCCATGAATCTCATAGAAAAGGTTCAAATATTCTTCATTCAATTCTTCCTCTTTTGTCAATATAGTGGGCTTACATGTAGTTTCTATTCTTGTATTAGTAGTTCCAAATTCTCTCATCTCAAAAGCAAGTAATGATCCATACATCTATTCTCTGGTATACCGATTTAAGTTTTGAGCATCCTCAATGGAAGAGACTTTAGAACTATAGGGTTTAGTAAGAGTTTTGAGCACCTTTTGCATTATATCACTTTTTTCTAGACTGCCACCAAGACTTCTAATCTCATTCACCACATAATTTATCTTCTACAAGTAGCTAGATATATTGTCATACTCATCCATTTGTAAGCTTTCATATTTTTATGCCCTGCATACTCATCCCTAAATCTTGTAGGCAAAATGTTGGGTCCCCCTTTTTCACTTTTGCCTTGTTTCTTTTCCTTTTTATTTTCCTCTGGCCTTTGCTCACGCAAGGGTCATTTTATTTTATTTTTGGTTTTCCTTCCTCCGGGACCTGGTCCTGGAGTGTTTTGGTCTCCTGTGTTGGCCGGATTTCTAGACTCCTGGATTCTCTGTCATCACTTACTCTTTTTCAGAGGATGCGGTTACATCGGATCCCCGGGCCCGGAGTCTGGAGGTTTTGCCTTTCTTGGGATTTATGGAAGGAAAAAGAAAATTTTTTTTTACACTAAGGGTATAAATAAATATTTACTTGTCACTTTCACATTTACCGTGAACAAGATTACCTAGAGCGATTAAGAGCGAAATTGCAAGTTAAGTGGGAATTGCTTTGAAAGCTTGACAGTACCTTGCAGTAGAGCTGATATATGAGTTTGCGCATGTTTCTCGGCTTCCTTGCAAGATTGTGTGCGTTCATGGTCCATGAAAGCATCCTAGTTTGTAGAGTGCCTCCCATGCTCCTCCTCCCATGTTTCCTAGTATTAAGGTAGGTCCTTCGGTTCTCCTCTTTCTGGTTTTGTTTTTACTTGCTTTTCTCCTTCAGTTTTGTCCTTGCTTTTGTTTTGTTTTTCTTTCTAGTTTTTTGTCACCTCCCGTTGGTGGGATGGCTTCACAGGAAGGTTTTTTTCCTTCCTCATGTTGTTTTCTTCCTTATAAATGGTGTATAAAAGTGTGAATACTATAAATTCTCATAAGTTCCTGTGTAAAGGTCTTGATCTTGCTGTAAATTGTAGGGAGTCTTTCTGTAAAGTGTCATAGTTATTGTAAATTGCATCGTTTCTGGCTTCTCCTATGTATTTTGGTCTATATATTGTCTTGGTAACCCTTCCTATGGTGAGCTCATCACGCTCTGCATGTTAAAACCCAAGTTTGGAGCTCAATCGCATAGTGCCTGCTTGGCTCAAACTCGGCACCTTGCCTGTTCGAGCCATGGTGGTTTTCTCTCTCCTCTATCACTTCATCATTGATGGTAGGATTAATTCCCCCATGAGTGAGCATTCAAACACATCCCATATGGAATTCATTTCACTCATGTCTAGACTCCGGGTGTTGAGAAGTCCCCAAGTCTTCATCCCATTTTGTCGCATGAACCAAAACCCCGGGACCTCCGGGTGTCGATCAGATTCCAGTCGTTGTTAACTATTATATTCTGAGAGTTTGATGCACACTAAAATTTTTGAATGCATGCGAGATCACGCTGAAATCCCTGGAGTCCATAAAACTATTTTATATTTTTATCATATCATATATATTAACGGTTCTCCGGTCTTGTAGGTTGCAGGTTATCCAACAAAATGTCTGAAGTAACAACTCCTCTTGGAAGTCCGGAGCTTCCAACTAGCTCCACTCAGGCGGCCACAAAGACAAAGATAAAGAAGATGCTATCCAAGCTCCCATTAACCTCCAAATACCCCAGGGAGGGTATTCTTGTGGGGTCCAAAGTGGACTCCAAGCTGCAGGATATCATAGACACAAAGACCAGACTATGGGCTAAATTGTAGGGCCTTGTCCAAACAATGTACCAACAGAAGGCTATCGAAGATGATATAGAAAAGAATGTGGCTACCTTTGAAATCATCAAAGTTGCATGTTTCCCTTATTGATCCTGTTAGCACTGCCCTGTAAAAAATTTGAAATTCTTGGTTCTAAGCTTTTCCCGCGCTTTCTGGTTTCAAATTCCATGCTTTACCGCGCAAAAAATAGTTAATAACCTTTTTAAAGTCATGATTTATGTTTAGTCACTCTGTCGCGTCGGTCTTTGAAAAGAGTCTTTAAGTCATACGACTGCGCGATGAGCTGTCCGAGAAAGAGAATCGCACAATCGCGATCTCCATATGTTTAGTTTTGGTCTGTGCGTGAGTGGGCGACGAGTTGCTTTGCATTGCAAATCGCGCAGTCACGATGTTTTATCAAGGTCAAGTAATAGGTCTGCGAGTCAGCGATGGTTTAAAGTTATGTAAGTCGCGCACTCGCGACAATGTTATTCTGTTTGTCTTATGCTCTGCAACTGAGCGAGTCCTGTTTAAGTCTCATGTCGTCGCATACCCGCTCACTATTTTATGTCAGTGTAATAAGTTGTGCGATCATGCGACGAGGTCATGTTCTAGTGGTCGCTCACTTGCATAGGTTTTAACTCGTGTATTTTGCAGAGTGAGTGTGCGATGAGCTAGAAAACATAAAGCATTGCTCAGTCGCCGACAGTGACAGAGAAAGAAAAGTTAGTCTGCGACCCAGTGACTAAGTGAAAAATGAAGTCTGTTGCGCACTCGCCAGTCAATGAAGATAACAGCAAACTAGATCGCGATGGTGCGACAAGCCAAAAGAAGACAAATATCACTCACTCGCTGATGCTTTGAGGTGACCAAAATTCAACTCGCAAGTATGCGACGAGCCAGAAGATGAAAGCATCGCGCACCTGCCAAACAATAAAGATAACAAAAAAATAGCTAGCGAGTGCACGACCAGACAGAGCAGTAAGGAAAGAAATGAATTGTCGCTCACCCGCTCAGATCCAAAAGTGCAGTGTGAATAGCTCACGAGTGTGCGATTAGGGAGTAGCTGGAAGATAAGAGGCATGGTCACTCAGTCGCCCAGACTCAGATAAAGTGAGATGTTAGCTCAGGAGCGTGCGACAGGATTAAAGGTAAAGAGGCATCGCTCACTCGCATACACCTAGAAGCAGAACATAAAAGGATAGTGAGCATGTGACAGACTTAAGACCAGTTGAAGAGCAGGAGTGCGTCACTCACTCGCAAGGGTCTATCCAAAAATGAAGAAATAACACTGAGGCCAGAATTGCCGTGAATGCTAGGTGGGTGAAAGCTGTTGTCTTTTGATTGGCTCACTGTCAAAGGAATGAACAGATGGGATGCGAAGATTAAAGGATAAATATGGTTAAGCCACAGAAGATAAACCTTGTTAATTAGCTACCACCTTGTTAATTAGCTGTTGAAAAGTTCAGCACGCGGTTGTAATTCTTCCCAGATGTCTATAGCTTGTTGCATCCTTGTGTTATAAAAGGATCCCAAGACGACTGGTACAGGGATGGTCATTTTTCTGTCTGAAAATAATATTAAGTCTGGTCTTTCTGGAGAAAATTTCTGTTGAATGTAGTAACGGATGATGACTTTTGAGTAAAATCCAATTCACAGTTTCTGAAGCATTTAGTGGATTTTCTGTCTTCATTTGCATTCTGAGTTTTGTTTAAATTGAATGTTCAAGGAGCATTTTCAGTTTATATATCTG
>MU224482.1:958209-968766 GCA_018584345.1 Thuja plicata | reverse complement strand
TAGGGTTTCGGCATCCTTTATAAGGATTGTCCGCTTTGTAATTCTTAAGGAGTTTGTAAATCATTTCATTGTTGAATATAGAACATATTTTCTGTCAACATGTGTTTGCACTCTCTGGCCTATCGACTGCCATAGCTGATTCCCTTCTCTCTTCTATCTGTTTCATTTTGTTTGTAATAGCTATGCATGCAGGTGTTCTTGGGTAGATTGATATTCATCAATCTCAACAGTGAGTGCACATGTAAGGAGGAGCCCATGCCTCCAAGCTTCTAAGTTGTCCGCTAAGAGTAGGTGTAGCTAAACTTCGGTTCAAGTGGGGATTCAACAGATACTGTCCTGGCTATCCTAGGATTGTGATGTTCTTGTTCTATTACTACAAACACTCTATTTAATATGTTTTGTGTGGGTGTTTCATTTGAACAATCAAAACTATCATCAAAACACACAAACTATCAATCTTGAACATGTCCAAAACAATCTGTAACTCAACTATCTGTCATAAAATAGCATGATTTTATCTTGGGAAATGCAATCTGGTCTCAACTGTCTGATTCTGTAAATGTTCTTTTTTCAATATTTGCATAGTTTCATGCGACATTTCCCAATCTTTGCATCATTCTCTGAGAATCTTCACGTGATACGCTATAAACTGTCACGCAATATTTGGCAATAGTGCTGTTATTTGTCATCTTTTCTTTTGCCAGTCTAGTGTCATTCTTCGCGTGATACTGCAAAGTTTCACGCGTGTCAGTGAGAATCTTCGCGCGAATCTGGAGTCTTTTGTCCAAAATAGCAAGTTAATTTCTTTCAGTCAGGTGTACTTCTTTCAAATCTAGTCTCTGATATGGGTCTATTTTTTTGCCCTCCATCTTCACACAGTCTGAAACTTGGTTTCTTGGGTTGAGAATTATGTGATTCTTGCTTAAACTGGTCTTGTCTCATGTCTTTTTTGGTCTCTTTCATCTATGTTATCATGCCTTGTGTCACAATAGTCATCTCTTGGTTTTTCTAGCCTCATCTCCAACAATTTGCACCAAGGATACTTCACCTTTTGGCATGTTCTGTGCAATTACTTTGAGACAGTTTCAAGTTTGGTCCTAGTTCACATCCCTTGTTCAAACTTTGTCTATGACTGTCACAACTCAAAGTGGCAAAACATTTCCTTTAATCAATCAAGATGAATCTGTGCTTTCCACACCATTACCGGCTACATCTAGTGAGGAATCATCTCGATCTCCTTCCCTGGTACATTGACCTTTCATCAAATGGTCATTTCCAGTGGATTTTAGTCAGGTTTGAAATCCTTTGATATGAGAAGACCCAAATTCAGAGAACACTCAATCTTTTCACACTGAGTCTTTACACCTTGAATCCTTGCATTCTAGCAAGATGGCAGATCATAACCTATCAGGTGAGGCTAGCAAAGCTGACCTCTTTAAAACTTGGGGTAAGTCCCATTCTCAAGACCCCCCTAATGATGTAGAAGCAAAAATTACTCAAGAAGAGATTGCACAAGCTTGTGCTAACAAAGATTTCTGTAGGATGATGGGAGTTCTCCTAGCTGAGGAGAAAGAGAAATACATTCTTGAACTAGCCAATCAAGGGGCTAAGTTACCTTCCAATTATGATGTAGAAACACTTGTTGAGAAAGAGGAAGAAACTAAAAATTCCCACTTGTGAAAATAAATGCAAACTATGCAAGAGAAACTCTCTCAACTCTTGAAAGAGAAAGAAAAACCTGTTATAGAATTCACACTGGAAAGCATCTGTCCTTTCCCATTTGACAAAGATCTTTACATGCCTCCTTTTCCCAAAGGAGTTGAACTTCCTAAATATGATAAATACTTGGGTGCATCTGACCCTCAAGACCATTTGAGAGAGTTTGGTGCTCTCTCCATGGAATTCATACATGACACAACCTATCTCATGTATCTTTTCCCACATAGTTTGGGAGGGCCAGCTATGGAATGGTTCTCTAGACTACCAAATGGCATCAAAACTTTTGACAAAATTGCCAATTTATTTCTACAACTCTATTCTCACAACATCCAACATCTGGTTCATATCCGAGATCTTTGCAACTTGAAACAAAATCATGGGGAATCCTTCTTGGCATTTCTCCAAAGATGGAGACAACTCTATACATGATATTCTCGCAAGATACCTGAATCTAAAAAGTTGGACATCTTTCTTGATAATCTTCTCCCCAAATTTGTATATCAAGTACAGCTACAAGGTCCTCTAACCTTTGATGACATGATTAAACAAGCTATAAGAATTGAGATATTTATGATCAAGAAAGGAGAATTAACCTTACTCAAGGAAAATAAACAAGGGTCTTCCTCCTTAGGCAAAGATAAACCCAAATTTCCCAACAAGAACCAAAATGTTGTGAATGATGGAGTTGTAGACAATGTGACTCCTAAGATTTTCAAGGCTTCCTTTAATCTCACTACCACAATGCAAGTGGCCAAAGCCACTGAACAGGCTGTGGCAGATTCCAAACTGAGTACTTCACAATTTTATGGACCTAAACCTTGGGCTCCTAGACCCAAGCGTGAATTCACTCCTTTAGGAGAACCTCTTGAAGTAGTTTACAAGAATCTCTTGGACAACCATTTACTCACTCCATTGGATAATTCATGACCTTATGATCCGCAACGAAGACCCTCTTGGTGGAATGAATCCGCTTATTGTGATTTTCACCAAAACAAAGGTCATAAAATGGCTACTTGTCTTAAATGGCGGCATAAAATCTAGGATCTCATTGATAGTGAGGTTATTGCTGTGGGAGGTCACAACAAAAATTTTGATCACCAAGCTTTCAAAGACCCATTTCCTCCTCATGGAAAAGGTGAATCATCTAAAGGCAAAAATACTAATGCCAAGGTCAACTATACATACACCAATAATGACAATGTCATTAATATGGTTGAACCTGTTGATACTGAATATTGTAATGTCATCATTCTCAAGGGAAGGGAAGATACTTCTAAGTCCAAAACACCTTTCATTTTGTGAGGTCTACACCTCAGTCTTCTGAACAAGGACAGTCTCAAGTCAGTGGTAACGTTGTTACTCGATCTCACGCTAAGATTATCCTTAAAGGCCCAAAGCCTTCTATGCCTACATCAAATCAACCTTTAGACAAAGCTAAGGTTGACTCTACAAATAAGAATCCAAAAGTGGGTTCCTTATCTAATGCTTCCAATTACACCATTCTCGATCAACTGAAATTTACTAATGCTTAGATAACTATTTTTGAGCTGCTAAAAATCTCCCCTGCTTACAGGGAAATCTTGGACAAAGCCCTCACTGAGGCAAATGTCCCAAAAGATCTTGATCTCAACCAGTTTCAATCTATGGTAGGTCACTTGACCTCCCATTATTTCTCTTTCTCTGACGAAGACGACCATTCTTTGAGTCACCCGCATAATGATCCTCTACACATTAAAGTCATGATAGGTCCAAAGTGTGTTCGCTGTGTTCTCATAGATAATGATGCTGGCCTCAATATTTGCTCTGCTAGTTTCCTTAATGAGTTAGGCTACGGTGAAGATTGCATTGATGCCTACAAAAATATTACTATTAAGGCCTATGATGAGGAAGAACATAAATCCAAGGGGCTAGTTGTGTTGCCAATCAGAGTTGGCCCTGTTGAACGAGATGTTATCTGTCAAGTGCTTGACATTCCTTTGGCATACAATATTCTATTAGGAAGGACATGGATCCATGAAATGTAGGCTGCCCCTTCCACATACCATTAGTGCATTAAATTCCCATTCCAAGGATATGAAGTGACTATACCCGCTAATACACACTATGATTGCAATTCCCTCACAAAATTTGCTGACATCTTTGTGCCTACCAACAAAGAATCTATTGAACTCCTTGAGAATAAATTAAAAGAAATGGAAAAGAGTTTGACACTCAAAGAAACTAACATGGGAGGATATCAGATTGAACCCGTGCTATCGATTACATCTTTGCCTTTGTCTCCGCATTCTTTTAGGAGACCTTCTAAGAGCACTAAGCCTTCTACGGCTCCTCCTCCAAAAAAGTATGGTGGTACCTTTGTACAAGCAACAATACCATTAGAAGAAGAAGCTGAAAATAGAGCTATCAAAGCTTGGATCTATAAAGGAGAAGACAGTTCTGAACAAACCACTCCTTATGACATAAAACCTGAGCAATATGGCAAAGGTTTATCTATTATGCAACATTTTGGCTATAAAGGAAATGGTCCCATAGGTGCAAATCATAAGGGATTGATTGCATCACTTGAGGCTATTGGTTGCAGAACACATGACTCTACAGGTATAGGCTTCCAGAAACTCACATTTCACCTGGGAATAAACAAGTTTGTACCTTGAGAGAATAAAAAACCAACACATGAAGAAACATCTAAAACTACAAAATCTAAAGACAGCTCTGATGAGGATAGTTTTCCTTACCCTATTCCTCCAGACCTAGCAACATTCTTTGTTGAGCTAGATAACTTTATACTGCGTGTCAGTACAGTAGACACTAACAACGATTTTGATACCACCACTTCCTTTGTTCCATTAACTTATGAGGAGTGGAAAGAAATATATACTCTAAATCTAGGTCACCAGGGTGATTTATACATACCACCACACCTTCAAGAACAATTTGACCAAGAATTATAGTCACTTCTCATTACACAAGAGGCAGCTGATGCTACAAACAATAATGAGGTACCTAGGTCAAAAGGTGCTCATCTAACCATAGTAAAGGTTCTAGGTAGAACTCATCCCAACTGGGGACAAAGAGTTGATTTCACTCACGTTCTTGACATGACACCTAATGATGAAACAAACTCTCATGAATATGAGTTCAACAACTTGTCATATGCCACCTCTGATAGAGATACAGATATAGCTAACACACATGAAATCCCTCTTGAAGTAGGTGAAGGGTCTAGTGTAAGGTCACACGAGTCTGACTCCATAGATGTTAACATGTCATCTACTACGGTCGCTAGGAATCAAAGGAATTTGACTATACCTTTGGATGAGATCACTTTAGGTCTCGACTTGCTTGTCCATGCCTTTGATGATTATAGTGTGAACACACTTGAACCCATCACTTCTCTTTCACTTCGCCATCCTGAGCTTATAGACTAGAACTCTACCTCCCCATCTAATGAAGTCCTTATGTTCCTGAATGATTACGCTCTTTCCTGTTACCTATATGTTGTCGAACCTGTAACATCTTCCACTAGTGAAGCAAGTGTTAACATGATTGAGGCTGATATCAAGTATCTTAGTTACAAAATCAAAAGAAGAAAAATAGGTGCTCTAATGGTGAAAACCACATTATGGCAGTATTAGAGCCTAAAATAGTCAAAATAAAAGACTTATACAAGGGTGAAAACCTCTTTGAGGTGCCCAAGGATGAGATACTTGATGTGCTTCTAAGTCATTTTTAGGGGAGATCATCTGTGCTTATTGAACCAACTCAACCAATCAACTTGGGTACAGAGGCAGAACCCTAGATCATTCACTTGGCACAATCACTATCAGAGGTGGAAAGAGAGGAATTCACTACATTCTTCTGAAGCAAAAAGATAAACTTTACATGGAAATATACAGACATGCCAGGATTAGACCCTAATCTAATCATGCACCATTTTTCCATTGCACCAAGTGTCAAGCAGAAGCTTCGTAAAATGCATCCACATGTAGCTCTGCTTGTGAAAAATGAATTAGAGAAACTTCTTAAGGCAGTATTTATCAGAGTATTTGATTATGCAGAATGGATCTCTAATATTGTTCCAGTATCAAAACATGATAAATCTATACGAGTTTGCACAGACTTGAGAGACTTGAATTTGGCATATCCTAAGGATGATTTTCCATTGCCTAATATTTATATGATCATAGATATGACAATAGGGTACAAAATGTACTCACTAATGGATGGTTTCTCTAGCTATAACCAGATAAAAATTGCACTAGAGAACCAAGAGAAAACTGCTTTCACATGTGCCTAGGGCACCTTCTATTGGAACGTCATGCCCTTTGGACTCAAAAATGCTAGTGCTACATATTAGAGAGATGTTACTACTATATTTCATGACATGATGCATAAAACAATGAAAGATTATGTGGATGACACTTTAGCTAAGAGCATGCACCGAAAGAAGCATCTTGTCGATCTAGGTCCTATACTTGATTGTATGGAACAATTCAGTCTGAGGCTCAACCCTAAGAAATGTGCATTTGGTGTAACATCTAGAAAATTGCTTGGCTATATCATCTCTACCAAAGGTATTGAAGTGGATCCTACAAAAGTACAAGCTATCATGGAAATGTCACCACCAAAGAATATCAGACAAATGAGAGGACTTCAAGGCTGACTGCAATCTATCCAACATTTTATCTCTCAACTGGCAGACAAGTCACAACCATGCACCAAGACTTTTCACAAGGGTGTGGATTAGTAGTGGAACAAAGAATGTGATGAAGGGTTCGCACAAATCAAACAGCATCTTGTGAACCCGCCAATCTTGATACCTCCTATTCATGGGAAGCCACTTATACTTTACATATCTACTACGGATACATCGAGTATCCTATTGGCTCAAGAAGACTAGCACAACAAAGAAAGGGCTATCTATTACATTAGTCAAACTCTGGTCTCATATGAAACAAAATATTCTGCTATAGAGAAAGCTTGCCTTGCAGTGGTATTTTCTTCACAAAAATTGTGACATTATATGTTGGCTCATACTACACGCCTAATTGCTAAAATTTGATCCTCTGAAATATTTGCTCAGTAAAGCTACCCTCACAGGTAGACTAGCTAAATGGGTCATCCTTCTCAGTGAATTTGATATTGAATATGTAGAAAGGAAAGCCATTAAGGGACAGGCAATAGAAGATCAGTTGGCAGAAGCACCTCTAGTAGATCATCAACCATTGCACATTGAATTTCCAGATGAGTCCATATTACTTCTCACACATCGATCATGGACTATGTTTTTTGATGGTTCGTTTACCCAATAGGGGTCAGGTGCTGGGATACTGTTCATTACACCTCAAAGGTACTCTTTACCAAAAGCATATAAGATGTTGTTTCCTTGTACAAAACATTGCTGAGTACAAATCCTTAATCAATGGTATGAAGATTTCCCTTGAGTGGCGAGTAGATGAACTCAATGTTCTTGGAGATTCACAGTTAGTCATCAATCAAGTAAATGATATCTATCAGACAAGGGACAACAAGTTGGTGCCTTATAAATGGTTTGTTGATGACCTCAAAAACTATTTTACTCACATCACATTTCAACAAGTTCCAAAGGCAGATAATAAAGTAGCAGATGCCATGGCTACTCTTGCCTCCATGCTACAGATGCCTGAAAATGATTTTTGACATGAATTCCTAGTGGAGATGTTATGCTACCCAACCTATGACTCCCCTGATTCTTGAATGATCTATTTTTTCATTGGACATGACTCATCTCTCTACCATCATATCTTTTCCTACCTTCGTGATTGGATTGTTCTGGATAATTACACCCAAAATGAGAAACGTCACTTAATCTGCAGTACTTCATGGTTTGTCATCATAGCCAACGACTTGTACAGATGTGGTCTAGACGGTACCCTCCTTAGGTGTTTAGAACCTGATGAGTCCAAACATGTGTTAGTAGAGGTACATGAAGGCATCTGTGGGTCTCACTCTAATGGCATGACATTGGCTCGTAAACTTATTAGAGCTAGTTACTATTGGCGAGATATGGAAAAGGAAGCTACACTGTTTGCTAAGTCTTGCAAACAATGTCAACTTCATGGTAATCTGATTCATGCTCCCGCCAAGGAGCTTATTCCCTTCATTACTTTCTGGCCATTTCAACAATGGGCCTTCGACTTGGTGGGCCAGATTTACTCCTCATCCTCAAATGGACATAAGTTTATAATCACAGCTACATATTATTTTACCAAGTGGGTGGAGGCAGTCCCTCTCACTGTTGCCAATGGGAAAATAGTAGCTATGTTCATTCTCAACTACATCATCTGCATGCATGGTGTACCCTCAACAATAATCATTGATAATAGGGAACAATTCAAAAACAAGGATTTGACAGAGCTATGCTCTAAGTTTAAAGTTACTCAACATTGGTCTTCCATCTATTATCCTCAGGGTCATGGACAGGCGGAAGCATCCAACAAGACAATCCTTAAAATCCTGCATCGCATAGTGCACAAATCCAGATGAGATTGGCATCTCTAGATCAATCTAGCTCTTTGGGCATATAGGACAAGCATAAGAACACCAACAGGGGCTACTCCCAATGCTTTGGTTTATGGAGTAGATGTTGTGTTGCCAATTGAGGTTGAGATTCCTTCTTTGTGAGTCTCTCTGAAAGGCCTCATTACTGATGAAGATAATAGAATATCTCAACTATAAGAGCTAGAATTACTTGATGAATGTCGCCAAGTGGCGTTCGAACACCTTTGAGCATACCAGAAAAGGATTTTCAAGAGCTATAACAAGAAGGTTAGACCAAGGGATTTCCAAGCGGGTGACCTCATTTTGAGGGAGAACCCTAAGAATCAACAACATCGGATCCAGAAAGGGAAGTTTGAACCAAACTAGCTTGGTTCATATAGTGTCACTACAGTGTTTGGGTCTGGTACCTATCAACTCTCTACTACTGAAGGAGAACAACTCAAAGAGCCCATCAACACTCTTCATCTGAAGCGGTTCTACAGCTGAGACATATTCAGTATGCTCCTGTATATAGTAAAGTTCTGAAAAAATCCTAAAAATCTGAAAAAGTCCTGAAAAATGATCATCTTAGTGAAAACCTAGGGATAGGCTCTTTGATGTATCTCCAAAAAAATTATATATTCCAAAAATACAAAAAAATTAAAAAATACAAAAATACAAAAAAAGAGAAAAAGTGCCATTGATGAAAACCTGGCAAACAGGCGTCATGGTAGCAAAAAAAGAATTTTTGCAAAGAAGGTGAAAACCTAGTAAATAGGCACCTCTTGTTCCACATGGCTATATCTATCATAGGACCACTTGGCTTTAAGCATTTTCTTTCCTGCATTTCTGCTTTCCTACTTTCCTGCTTACATTTTCTTTCTGTTCCGCGTCACGACACCAACTCACATGGATTGAAACTGGTCATACTCTCAGGGCAACCCTCGTGGTCTTGGGGGAATTATCCTATTACCTTTTTGGATCTACTTTGTGACAATCACCAATGGTTCTCACTGCGTCCACCTACTGTCACTTAGTTTATACTAAGTTTTCTCTCCTTGAGAATCTCTCTAACATCAGTCACCGGTGGTTCTCACTGTGTCTTCCTACTAATGTCTAGCTAGTTCTATGATTTCTTCACTTGAGCATCTCTCTCACATTAGTCACTAGTGGTTCTCACTGCGTCTACCTACTGTCATTGTTCTATTGAGATTGCTCACATCGGTTATAGTTGGAGTTATCCTCCAATGCTTTATCTATCGATACTCGGTCTTGATGTTTCTTTGCTTTAGCTTGTACATAGCTTTTGGTCACTTTCGTGACACTTTGGTTCCTTTGCGAACCCTCTTGACTTGACTTTGATTTAGTGCCATACGCTTGGGGGCAATCGAATATAATTTTTCCTTGCAACATACGTCAAGTCAGTCATTGTTACTTGGGGGCATTGGCCCCCCCATCTGATCACATCTTTGGTTTACACCTGAGTCAGTAATCTTGTCATTTCTCAAGGACAACTCACTACTAACACAAACTGGTAATTTTCAACACCACCATCAACAATGTTTTTAAACACTATCTTTGGACACATCTTTGTTTTTCAACACACATTGGATATCTCAAACGTAAACATCTATCGATAACAATCAAACACAATGCACTCACAAGCACAATGGTGTTTTTTAACACCTCTAAACATGAACATATTTGACAACTTTGAAACTACCTGAGCTATGCTTGAATCTTTCTTTGTATGCTGTCTATTCTCATGGATTTCATTGATATTTTCTTTGTCTACTACTTGTTGGTGTAGTCCCGATGACCCGAAAATGTCAAATAAACAAGGTGTATGTGATAAGAGCTCCCACACTAAGGTGGAACAGCCTCACATCCCTCGATCTTGTTTATTTGTACACCATGGTGAGGTCGGTACTATCTCCTTTCCTATTGTTTATCTATTTGTTATTGCTTTGTTTTTTATTGCTCTTTTTTTTATGCATGATCGCACTCATGGTTATCTTGGCTTTTGCATGCCTCGATACTAGTGTACTCTTGCAACATTAACTGGAAACAATGTTTAGGTCATCTTGGCTTTTGTGCCCTAGTGCTTACGTTCATTTCCTAAATTTTATTCGATGAAAGGTCATATTCATATCCTTATGGTTGCATTGTGGCGCCAGTAAGGGTTGTATCAGCTTTGATGTTCCAAAAAAAATGCTCAATGATGATAATTATACGATGGGTCTCACAACCATGTCCTAGAATTGCACTTTCATATTGCATCTAGCATAGGATTGCATTTTCATTCTAGACTTGCATTGT
>MU224482.1:946819-958159 GCA_018584345.1 Thuja plicata | reverse complement strand
TGGGTCTCACAACCATGTCCTAGAATTGCACTTTCATATTGCATCTAGCATAGGATTGCATTTTCATTCTAGACTTGCATTGTGGCAGTGATTCGGTGTTCTCTTCATTGCATTCTCCTAGGTTCATGCATAGGGGAGTTCTTCTTTAGCATCCTGGCTTCATCACGACTGCACAGGTGTTTAATCCTCGCTCTTGATTCTTCACATGTTCTTTTGGTTAGCATTCGTCGTCTTGCATGAGATGTGAGTACCATATACATATTCATATTCATAACTCATTATCATCCATACTTTACATTAGCATTTTCATTTACACATTGCATTTACATAAATCATCTATATACATACATCTTTGCATCTAAATCATACATGTGCATTTCATACATCTACATATATTCCAAACATGTTCATACATTTGCATACATTCTAACTCATCTAACCATCTAAGCATATAAGAAACATCTCATAAAAGACAATATGACATATGTGATGATACCAAAAGATGAGCTCATATATATATATATATATATCCAATGTGTTGATACAAATACAAAATGGTGCTACTCAAGCACAATCTATCTCAAAATGGTGATATAAATATATAGGATGCCAACGCATCAGATATATCCTATGATCTCATCTATCTATCTATCAAAACACTAACTCTGGCCCTCTCCCTCGTCACCTGGAGGAGATGGAGGTGGAGCCCTATTTGGTGGGGGTGGTACCTATGCACCCTCCGACCCTCTGGCATAGATCGAGGATCTCACAACCTGGGATGCCTCAATAGGCACCACCCCTATATACGACGCATAGTAATACGCCGCCTGAGTAGTCTGATGTCTCACCTCCTCCTGTGCTGCCCGTAACTTCTCTTAGAGATCTTGTATCTCCCGATCTCTATCCAAAAGTCATGCATCCCTGACCTATCTCGAGAGCTATTGAGCTCTCTCCCAAGACCGTCACTGTGGATCCTGTACTAGATCCTGCGCAGGGTGGTCCTCCTACATCAAATCCTCTTGCTGCACCTCATCCTATGGGGGTACCTGCTGCTCCTCAGCTGTCTTCTCTACCATCCATCATCGGGACTACCTCATGCTACCACTACCACTGTCCCTAACGTCCATCCCCATATGGTGGGCGGGAAAGTCTACCTATACTATCCAGGGTCGGGGACCCTGCTCTATCCCTGGTTGTGTACTCCGCTGTGGTGGGGGCATGTGCACCAGTAGCTGTATAACCTATGGCTGTACTATGTGCCCTCAGCCTGCCATGCCGACCGAATCTGTGAACCTAGGGAACGAATGTGTAACAAAATGCTCCCTATAATCGACGGTCATGCCGCCATCTGCTATGTCTCACAGATAGTCCCACTGTACTGGGACCAATGCTCGAATGCCAATCATAGTGCGTCCCTGATCTAGCTTTGTCAGCCAGCCCCTCCTAATCTCATCCGTGAATCTGGCATACGTCGTGTACTCCTGAGATATGTCCTAGGGATGGCCAAACTTCTGCCATACCCACTTCTGCGAGAATCTCTCAATAACTATGATCGCATGACTGATCATCACACATGAGCAAAACATGTGACTGAGCTGCTCTGCTGCATCATCCCAGGCCTCGGTGAGTCTCCATGGCCTCCAAAATACTGCTACTAAGTCATCGAGCTGGGCTCGTCACTGATCTACCTTACCCAGTGCTGGCTGGGTAATCATGCCCCTGTATCTGTAGATGTAAGGCTCTAGAGGCTGCCTCATATCCTCGTATATCGGCCTTGTCACGGGAAGATACTCCCATGCTCAAACCTGTAGTACAAAAACCCTAGCTACCATACTCTTCGCCTCTCGATAGACAATCTCATGCATCTCATGATACATGTGGGATAGCATGCACTGACCCCATCCATAATGTCGGGGCCATGCTAACATCTGCTGAAGAATCCTGCCCCAGCCACACTCCAGACAGTGTTGTCCACGATCAGGCATCAGGTAACAACCAAGGAAGCAGGCTAACACCACTGGTAACCTATGGGTGGGTCCATACTCACTGATCATATCCTCCCATGGGATAGCCCTCCCCATGACCAAATCATCCTGTAATATCTCTCTCAAGGCTAGTGTCCCTAACCTGGTATGTGTCTCATACTCTACCCTAGCACCATGGAATGAGATCCTTAGAATCCGGTAGATGTCCTTCAGGGTCATAGTCATCTCACCATGTGGTAGATAGAACGTGTTCATCTCTGAGTGGAAACGCTCAACCAGTGCTCCTAGTAATCTATGATTTACCCAAATCTCGAGTACATCACATAGAGAGGTCAGACCCAGTGCCCCAGATGCGCTATCTCTGCATCATCGAGATGTGATACTAGTCTACTGATGACCAGGTGGTGTGATCTAAAAGCAATATCTCGAAATTCAACCTGCAAGACATGCAAACAACAGTGCATGATCAGTAATCGGAGATAATCAAAGCATAATGAGATAATAAAGCATTAAAGACATCTTACAGATAGTAACAATGCTAATGCAAAATCTATTGGACACGACGCAGACTGATTTCATGTTCTAATTGTTCACTTTTTTCCATGCGAAGAAGAAGATTTTCGTGTGACAAAGTACTCTTTCGCACGAAGAATTTTTTTGGGTCGCGCGATACTTGACCTTCGCGCAAAATTTTCTGACTTGTCGCGCGAGAAAACACCCTATGGAAGGTTTTCTTGTGTGAACATGAGTACTCTCCTATGCGATCTTTCCCATCAAATGGCGCAAAAAGGTGTTTTATCGCGTAGGATTTCCCTACGGGTCACGTGAAGAAACTACTTCGCGCAAAAACCCGCGGACCATTTCCTAAAAATGCAGAAAAATAATACAAAATTGACAGAAATTGACAAAATTTGAAATGCAGGGAGGTTTATTGACTACCTACTGGAGGTCCGTATGCTGCGGGTCAGCTATGCCTCCTAGATCACCCGAATCGATGTGTGTTGTAGGGGACCACCATTTTCGCTCAGAGCTCAATTCACAAAAGTCAAAAAGTTGAAATGATTTGAAAAATGACCTTTTCATCCTTATATAGGTTTTGACCTAATTTTTCAAAGTGCTCCGATTTGCACAAAAACTTCATCATTACCTAATTTTTTAAAGTGCTCCGATTTGCACAAAAACTTCATCATTACCTAATTTAACTGCTTTGAATCCATTTTTGTGATCGAAATTGAAATCTAAGACTTCTATATAGCTCAAAATTGCATTTTGAAAATTTCAGGACCGACGCGATCAAACGCTTGTTCAGTCGACTTTCTGACATCTCTTTCTTGTCAGAATCATATCTAATCATCATTTTCTCAAATCTTTGACTTTTTTCCTCAAAAGTCAACTCTAGTCAACTCTAGTCAACCCTAGTCAAACTTGGTCAACCTGACCTTGAAATCGCTCAAAATTGATTTTGAGTCTTCTGAATTCTTCCATAATCTATTCTGAGTTCTTCTTGATCTCTGATTCAACATCTATCTGCGATTTTTCGCTCTCTATCATCATTATGACGTGTCATCTTTCCATTTCGCTCCCGAGGGGGCAGGATGATTACATCATTGAATCTATTCCAATCAATATGATTTGATTTTCAAAAGTCCTCATTGCTAGGGGCATCTCGTCACTTGGGGCATGTTCAATTTTCCATACCTCACAGTCAAACTTGGATACTCCACAATTAATAAGGGCATCTTCGTTCCTTACATCTTGTCATCTATTAAGTATCTGACCAATCTAACTCAGATTCTTGAGGATCAAGCTCTGTTCTGGAGATGGTTCTCGAAAACCTATCTTTTGGGACAGGTATAAGGGTAATCTAACCCTGAATCTTGATAATCAAGCTCCATTTTGGAGATGATTCTAAATCTCTATTTACTATCTTTTGAGATAGGTATTAGGGCAATCTAACCCTGACTCCTGAAGTTTAAGACTCGTTCTGGGGATAGCCTTGTGTAAGATATCAATCTAACTAGTGTCCTGGAAATCTAACCTAGATATTGGGGGACTAAGCTTCATTCCGAAGATAGTCCTAAAATCTCTATTAATTATCTTGTTGGACAGGTATCGGGGCAATCTAACCCTGACTCTTGAAGCATGAGCCTCATTCTGGGGACAACCTTGTGAAATATATCAAATCTATTAGGTATCAGGGCATTCTAACTCAGATCCCTGAGGATCAAGCTCCATTCTGGAGATGATTCTCAAAATCTCAATCTATTAGGTATTAGGGAATTCTAACCCGGATCTCTGGGGATCAAGCTTCGTTCTGAAGATGACCCTTGAAAACTCTGTTAGCTCTGTTTCTTGTAGGAATCAACTAAAACAACAATAAATGTCTGACCCTCTATTCCCAACTCAGATTCATTCATGAGCTAGGCTAATTAACAAGGATGAAAATCCTTCTACACTTTTGGCTCCACATACCCAGGCGGATGTACCTACTTACAGACTCACTAAATGACAGAGAATCTCACAGTGGATTAAGGATTTATAATCCTTCTTCTTTTTAGGTTCTCAGAACTAGGAAGGCTAACCTATTGATCTCTTCTTTAATGAAACTAACATGTATCCTTACATTCACAGAATGCAAGACATAAACATTCCAGCTCTCATACAAAAAATTAAAATGATTTGAATAATTGGTTTGATGAAGAAACTGTAGGAAAAGAAGGAGACCAGTGCCTTATCTATTGGGCAACAGAGTCAAACACACATGCATTCCCAGAAAACCATAAATCCAAAATCGTAAAACCCAAGTGAAATACCTTACAAATCACCCTTTTCACTTCAAAATCTGGACATCAGATTCATATACAGACATTTAATTTTCAGATTTTGCCTTTGAGAATTACTCTCCTTGAGAGAGACTCAGAAACAATCTCACAGCTACCTTATAGCCGATGTATTAAAGTGCCTTACAAATCAATACATAAGAATCAAATTCAAACATACAAAGACATCAGACAAAACTTGAATTAGGGTTTCCTTCATTCTTCATTAGAATTCATCCAGATATACCATTTGCTAAACCATGAACACAAAAATAAGACCCCCAAAGCCTGGAAGCTTCCCAACAGCATAAATTTCAACATCCCCTGTTACAATGGAGAAAAAACTAGATATAGGAGAAAGGGAAAACAATCTAGTCATTGACACATGTCTGTCCCCAAGAAATATCTACAACTACTAAAACTGAAACTCTGAAAATCTAATTTGATTTTCCTTCAATTGGTCTACAAAATCATGATCTCCTTTTCGAGACCTTTTTGGCAACATATAATACTCCATGGTTTGGACAAGATTTGCCTTCTGAAACTTTAATTCAAGTTTGCTTTCCCGTGCAGATTTTCATTTAAAATTTGAAATATTTGCATTTGAATTTAATTATTTTTCAATAGTTGAACTATTGAAATGAGACAAATTAAACTTTAATATTTCCCCTTTTCCAGATTTTGTCTCATTGTGACACTTGTCACCTAGGCTTAATGGCTTAGTGGTTAGATGGTGAGCATCTTTCCATTAAGCCATTAAGTCAGTCCTTGGATCTTATTAAAGTTGCTCACTTTTTAATCCTTTGCCATTTTTGATGGATTTAATTGATTATTTCAATTAATTAATTATTTCCCTAGGATGCACCAAAATGTGACACTTGTCGCTTGGGCTTAATGGCTTAATGGGTAGATGGTGAGCATCTTTCCATTAAGCCATTAAGTCAACCTTTGATTTTTAGTTAACCCACTTGTTGAAATGAATTAAAATAAAAAATCATTAAATCTGCACATCTCACCAGAATGCGCCAAGTGTCACCCTCTGATTGGTCCGCAGGTCCACTTGGTGCCACGTGTCTATCTCTCATTGGTGCCTCTAGACTATACTGCAATTGTGCCACTTGGCACCTACTAGGCACCACGTGGCATCATGTGATTCGCTGACTGCTCCACTAGGCGCCACTTGTCATTTGTGCCACGTGGAGCAATGGCTTAATGGCTTAAGCTTATCTTCCTTGCAACTTTCTCACTAAGCCATTAAGCCATTCATTGATTTTTTCCACCTCGAGATGCATGCCAAAATCTACATCCTCCTAAGCCTAGTCATCTGCCATGTCATCATTGTGGGTCCCACCAAAATTTGGGCATCTTCTCCTCAGGCACAATTTTTGAGGTAAGTCTCCAGCTCCTGAGCGCATGCACATAGTCTCCTCTTTCTCTTCATATCATTTTCTATACATTCTTATATATAAACTCTTCAAATACTCTTTGTGGGATGCATGTGGGATAACTGGTTTTAGCTATTAAGGCTTATCTGTGCATTTTCGACCAAAATCAGTGGGCCCTGCTGCACACTACGTCTCCAGCCTATGGTCTCCATTCAAAAATCCTCTTGGCTTCTTCTTACTACATAAGGTAAGTGCGACAGTATTTAAACAAAACAAAATCCCCAATACAAAGAATGTGGGATAATGTTGTTTCAAGCCTTTTGCACTATACCTGCGCATGGCATCAAACGACATCTACTTCATTTTGAGACTTTTCAAGCTTTACCTTTAAAGCGTGGGATTCTCCCTCCTATCACGCTAGTTGTTCCTCCATTAACTCCAGCCCTTCTAAAAATTTCTAAGCAATACAAATTGACAATCACATACCTTGTCTATACTTCCATGTTCTTTGGCGCTGCCACTGCTGACTTCACACCTACCAAATCTTTTATCAAGTCCAAGCGTTGAAGTTTTTAAAACTCTATTCTCTGGCTGCTGCGTGGGGTCTTCCTTCGATCTGCTCATTCCAATCTCACCTATACCACTGCGCAGCCCTTTCTTCCCTAATGTCTTAGTGTCATGCACGGGATTTTAAACTGCAATGTTTTGAATGTTTTCACATTTCATGATGTGGCTGCCATTGTGTTTGCTTTCCTATCCAGTGTAAACAAATGGCATTATACCTGCCGATTGCATTGCTTTGAAGGTTACTAAAGTCTTTTCATCAAATCCATTTTGTGTGTAGGCTGGGAGGATGCTAGCAAGGTTGTGGATATAAATTTATACCTGCGAATTGCATTGCTAAACAGTTTCTAAAGTCTTATCAACAAATCTCTTTGAGGCATCCTGTCAAACAATCATCATGCCTTGTCTGTACTTCCACGTTTTGTTGGCCTTCCTTTAGCTTCCAGCGTAGAGCTTTCAAACTGCAATTATTTGGAAGATTTTCAATGTTGCATGGATGTCATTCCACTCTTTCCTGTGCAACATTCTGTCAAACTGTGTACATTGTATATAATGTAAATGCATGCCAATAACATTGGCTGCTAATTGCAAATTGCTAGTGGTTTTAATGTTTTTGTCTTTGTAGTGTTGCGCAGGCAGCCAATTGTTTTGAAGTTTGAAAATGTTCTTGCCTTTTCTCTCCATATTGCAATTGCTTTGAAGATGCAACATACACTTCACCATATATATTTTGCTTTGTATTTGCAAAATCTTTTGAAAGCTCCTTTCATATTTTGCTTATCTGCTCTGTATTGATATGTTTTTTGAAAACTACTCTTTTTCTTCATTACAAGGAGGCCATGTATCTTTGGAGCATTTTGAAATGGCTCACGTGCTCTGTCTTAGCACTTGCAAAGATTTTAAAATTTTTAAAATTTTTTTCTTGCTTAGAAACCATGTGCTACCTATCCCTTATCACTTCCCGCCTATCATATTAGACATCATCTGGTAGTACTATAAAAGCAAGACCAAAATCTAACATCTTGGCATTTGTTTAAAGTATCTTTGCTTCCAAGTGGAGAGAATTTTATCCTTCTTGTAAGTCACAACATATTCAACCATAGCATTTACTAGTTCAATTATTTGGCTTTTCTCTTTTCTGATAATAATCGTGATGCCACCGGTTTTAAATATGGAAGTGATAAAATACACAGCAAGGAAGTAATAACATCCTCCACAATTGAATTAGGTAGGAGAAATCTTGAAATAGAAGGAGAAATGCTATTCAACCACAACTTCAATAAATCTTTCTTTTCATACAAAATTGTCCTGCACCTTTAATGTGACTTTGGCCATTCAATTTTCTCTGTAAACTTCACTCATTAATGGCAACTGGCCTTAGGGTTGACTTTAAAAACTGACAAGATCCAGTAACCGAGACATGGCGATGGGCACACACATCCTATGATTGACATTCTTCCATAATGCATAGCAGAAATTGATGAAACCCAACAGGTCTAAAAATTTTAATTTCCCAAGTCGCCTGTTTAGAACAATTCTACAAATCACCTTGTCCCAGAGCAATGAACTGCGTTTGGTTTCAATTTTGAAAACAAGTCAAATGACTTCCTGAAGATCCAAGCTTCTGGATACTAGGAGTATGCTATATGGATGATACAGATCCAGAAGGGCACCTCTTGAAAATTATCTAGGCACATTTGGCGACCTCTCAAAAGTAGCCACTTGGAAATGCAGAAAATTGAAAACATAAGGAATACCGATTTCTGCAAATGGAAATAAACTTGGAAAGTGTGCAAAAAAAATCCTCAGGATCTGAAACCTTGAAAAATTGAAGAAAATTTGGTCTATAATTTAGGGAAACCATTTTCCTGATGTGAACAATCATGGTATTCAAGATATAACCTTGCAAATAGGGCCTCCGACCAAGCTGTGCAACAGGTCTACATAAAAATTTTAGAAACTGCAAACGGAATCAGATTGGCAAACTGGACAAACGGATTCATCATGACCTAAAAATCATCAGGATAGCACATTTCCATGTCTAGAATACAGGGGAGCTTTCAATTATCCAGTTCACTCAACCGGGTGTGAAATTGTAAGACCTCAAAGTAGGTCATTCAGAAATCTGCATTTGACAGTTTGGCACACTGATAGAAACTGCAAATGGAATGGGCTTAGCAAACTGACCAAATGGACTTGTCATGACCTGAAGACGGAGACTCAAAAAGTATTTGACCTCTATAATGGGATACAAAAGGAAATTTTTCAATTAGGTCACAAGGTCAAAAGTTACAGTCAGTCAAAAAGGGCTACTTAGAATTCTGATCAATTACACAATGCATGACAACAGTAAAATACCAACTTTGAGGGGTTTGAAACCTAGTCAAAACATATCAAAATGAATTGGGATTTGAAATATAAGTTCTTTGATATGCATACTAAAGATCCCCAAAGTAGCGAGTCAGGAAACATTTCTGGGTGCAAGATATTCAAAGGCAAACTAGACCTATTACAACAGATTCACACAGCACAAATGCATATTTTGACTAGTGCTCAAAACAAGACATCACGAAATAACTCAAAACTTTAAATTAACGAACTGGGATGTCTTCAAATTCCTAAACAAGAGTAATGAATACTTGACATGCATGGTAGACCTCAGAATTTCATCAAGGCAAATAGGCACAAAAATGATCATAGGGCTTCAGATTGCAAAATTTTAACATGGTACTTCAAAACCGTTACTATATTTTTCAGTCCTAACAGTGGCTTTGACAGTGGACGCGTGCCCCATGTGGGCATGTAGAGAACTTTCAGAATCTCATGGTACAGTAGACCACCCAAAAAGAACATCAGACTTTCAACTTTCACTCTCTCTCTTCTTTTTTCACTTACTTCTCCAAAAATAGGGAACCTCTTTATTGAAAGGAAACACACCACATGACTGAAAGGGAAAGAAAGAAACTATACAAACAAGAAGCTTATTTACAAGGCCCAAAGCCCCAAAACATGATTCATCTCTTACCTCTGTCAAACATATGATTTTCATCTCCAAAAATCCAAGGTAAATTGAGGCTATCATATCCATCCACTTGATAAAAATTGTTGCCCTGAATCTTCAACATGTCAAACAAAAAGTAATCAGAAAACTCACCTTCACTTGGCAAAGTAAAAGCACTGAATCACTGCATATGTTGATCACTATGTGATATCACAACATCACATCTTGTAAGATCACTATCTTTCTGAAACAATAAACATTCCAGCTCACTCTCATGGCTGGAAACATACTGGTTCACTCCAACACATGCCTGGATATCAAAGAAAATTTTTTTATATTCAACCTCATATGTATCATGCAAAGAATCAGGGGAAGCATGATGAACCATAACCTCTGATTTCATATTTAGTTCACCATGAAAAACATCATCCATTTTCAAATTGTAATAATTTTCAAGATCAACATTGGAGGAAGATTGATTAGAGTGAAAGGAAGCCAAATCAGTCATTTCATCTTGGCTCCCATAGTTATTCTTTTCATAATCTGATATATCATTCAAATCAACTAAATTTTCAATCATGTCCTCATACAAAGGATTAGAAAATACATGGAAAACCTTTTCAAAATCAGGATAGCAAAGCATTGGCTAATTCACATCTATTTCTTCATCAAAGAGTGAGTTAGAAACTTCATTAAAGCCATCATCAATTTTTTATTCGTAACCATCATCAATGATGGAACATTCTGAATCAACATCATTATGAGTTGCACAATCATCATTGCTATGAATTTGAGAAGAAGCACAACTATAGATATCATTTTTTAAAAGAAAATCCTCAATGATCTCATCAAAATAATCAGTTGTATGAAAAGGTGTTGGTGCTGGGACATAACATGCACTTCCATTTTCAAAATTTGACAATTCTGTATCCCTTTCTTCTACAAATTCCTCACAAATGCTTCCTTGGACACCCCCATTTAATGACATGGATTGAAAACAATCTTCCTTATTTGAAACAAGGACTGAAACTTTGTGGCTCATGTCTTTTTGTGCAAGAAAATCACTATAGCAACTTCTGTCTACCTCATAATCATTCTCTTGGTGCTCATTAAAGTCTTCCTTAAGTTGAGACAAGAAGTTTGCATTATTGTGCTGAATAGAAGACAAATCTACAGACTTAAAGGAACAAGTATTTACTAAAGATTCATTTTCATCAATCTGATATTCATCTACTTCATTATCAGCATAATAAGATTCAACATCATCATTATAAGACTTAGATTCAACACCATCTTCATAAGAACTAGATTCAACATCATCTACACTTTCAAGTTTAGAATTCTCAATTTCATCAATCCATCTTTTAACACGTTCAGATGCCTCTTCTCTAAGAGATGCTAACCAATCAAGCAATTCCGGCACACAAAGCTCTAGAAATAATTGCACCCATTCTAATTATGGAAAGTCAATATCAGCTATAAGCTTATCAACTACACTAGAAAACCTTTGATAAAATGAATATGCTGATTCCTTTTTTCTATCTCCTACCCTTTCTCTCAAAATCAATAGGGCCTTTTCTTGGATC
>MU224482.1:927863-937880 GCA_018584345.1 Thuja plicata | reverse complement strand
CTTGGGCTTAATGGCTTAATGGGTAGATGGTGAGCATCTTTCCATTAAGCCATTAAGTCAACCTTTGATTTTTTGTCAACTTGCACACTAGTTAACCCACTTGTTGAAATGAATTAAAATAAAAAATATTAAATCTACACATCTCACCAGAATGCGCCAAGTGTCACCCTCTGATTGGTCCACTTGGCACCACGTGTTGATCTCTCATTGGTGCCTCTGGACTGTACTGCAATTGCGCCACTTGGCACCTACTGGGCACCACGTGGCATCCTCTGATTCACTGACTGATCCACTGGGTGCCACTTGTCATTTGTGCCACGTGGAGCAATGGCTTAATGGCTTGCAACTTTCTCACTAAGCCATTAAGCCATTCATCGATTTTTTCCACCTCGAGATGCGTGCCAAAATCTACATCCTCCTAAGCCCAGTCATCTGCCATGTCATCACTGCGGGTCCCACCAAAATTTGGGCATCTTCTCCTCGGGCACAATTTTTGAGGTAAGTGTCCAGCTCCTAAGCGTGTGCCCATAGTCTCCTCTTTCTCTTCATATCATTGTCTGTGCATTCTTGTATATAAACTCTTCAAATGCTCTTTGTGGGATGCATGTGGGATAACTGGTTTTAGCTTTTAAGGCTTATCTATGCATTTTTGACCAAAATTAGTGGGCCCCGCCGTACACTAAGTCTCCAGCCTATGGTCTCCATTCAAAAAGCCTCTTGGCTTCTTCTTACTACATAAGGTAAGTGCGACAGTGTTTAAACAAAACAAAATCCCCAGTACAAAGAATGTGGGATAATGTTGTTTCAAGCCTTTTGCACTATACCTGTGCATGGCATCAAAAGGCATCTACTTCATTTTGAGACTTTTCAAACTTTACCTTTAAAGCGTGGGCTTCTCCCTCCTATCGCGCTGGTTGTTCCTCCATTAACTCCAGCCCTTCTGAAACTTTCAAGAAATACAAATTGACAATCACGTGCCTTGTCTATACTTCCACGTGCTTTGGCGCTGCCACTGCTGACTTCACACCTGCCAAATCTTTTATCATGTCCAAGCGTTGAATTTTTTAAAACTCTATTCTCTGGCTGCTACGTGGGGTCTTCCTTCAATCTGCTCATTCCAATCTCACCTATACAACTTCACAGCACTTTCTTCCCTAATGTCTTAGTGTCATGCGCAGGATTTTAAACTGCAATGTTTTGAATGTTTTCACATTCCATGCGTGGCTGCCATTGTGTTTGTTTTCCTGTCCAGCGTAGACAAATGACATTATACCTGCCGATTGCATTTCTTTGAAAGTTACTAAAGTCTTTTCATCAAATCCATTTTGTGCGAAGGCTGGGAGGACGCTGGCAAGGTTGTGGATATAACTTTACACCTGTGAATTGCATTGCTAAACAATTTCTAAAGTCTTATCAACAAATCTCTTTGAGGCATCCTGTCAAACAGTCATCATGCCTTATCTGTACTTCCACATTTTGCAAGCCTTCCTTCAACTTCCAGCGTAGAGCTTTCAAACTGCAATTGTTTGGAAGATTTTCAATGCTGCGTAGATGTCATTCCACTCTTTCCTGTGCAACATTCTGTCAAACTGTGTACATGAAATATAATGTAAATGCATGCCAATAACATTTTCTGCTAATTGCAAATTGCTAGCGGTTTTAATGTTTTTGTCTTTGTAGTGTTGTGCAGGCAGCCAATTGTTTTGAAGTTTGAAAATGTTCTTGCCTTTTCTCTCCATATTGCAATTGCTTTGAAGATGCAACATACACTTCACCATATATATTTCGCTTTGTATTTGCAAAATCTTTTGAAAGCTCCTTTCATATTTTGCTTATCTGCTCTATATTGAAATGTTTTTTGAAAACTATTCTTTTTCTTCATTACAAGGAGGCCATGTATCTTTGGAGCATTTTTGAAACGGCTCACGTGCTTTGTCTTAGCACTTGCAAAGATTTTAAAACTTTTTAAAAAAAATTCTTGCTTAGAAACCATGTGCTACCTATCCCTTATCACTTCCTGCCTATCATATTAGACATCATCTGGTAGTACTATAAAAGCAAGACCGAAATCTAACATCTTGGCATTTGTTTGGAGTCTCTTTTCTTCCAAGTGGAGAGAATTTTATCCTTCTTGTAAGTCACAACATAATCAACCATAGAATTTACTAGTTCAATTATTTGGCTTTTCTCTTTTCTGATAATAATCGTGATGCCAGTGGTTTTAAAGATGGAAGTGATAAAATACAAAGCAAGGAAGTAATAACATCCTCCACAATTGAATTAGGTGCGAGAAATCTTGAAATAGAAGGAGAAATGCTATTCAACCACAACTTCAATAAATATTTCTTTTCATACAAAATTGTCCTGCACCTTTAATGTGACTTTGGCCATTCAATTTTCTCTGTAAACTTCACTCATTAATGGCAACTGGCCTTTGGGGCTGCCTTTAAAAACTGACAAGATCCAGTAACTGGGACATGGCGATGGGCACACACATCCTATGATTGACATTCTTCCATACTGAAAAGAGGAAACTGATGAAACCCAACAGGTCCAAAGATTTTAATCGCCCAATTTTCCTCTTTAGAACAATTCTGCAAATCACCTTGTCCCAGAGCAATGAACTGCATTTGGTTTCAGTTTTGAAAACAAGTCAAACGACTTCCTGAAGATCCAAGCTTCTGGATACTGGGATTATACTATATGGATGATACAGATCCAGAAGGGTGCCTCTTGACAATTATCCAAGCACATTTGATGACCTCTCAAAAGTAGCCACTTGGAAATGCGGAAAACTGAAAACATAAGGAATACCGATTTCTGCAAATGGAAAGAAACTTGGAAAGTGTGCAAACAAAATCCTCAGGATCTGAAACCTTGCAAACTTGAAGAAAATTTGGTCTATAATTTAGGGAAACCATTTTCCTGATGTGAAAAATCACGGTATTCAAGATATAACCTTGCAAACAGGGCCTCCGACCAAGCTGTGCAACATGTCTGCATCAAAATGTTAGAAACTGTAAACAGAATCAGATTGGCAAACTGGACAAACGGATTCATCATGACCTGAAAATCATCAAGATAGCACATTGCCATGCCTATAATATAGGGGAGCTTTCAATTATCCATTTCACTCAACCGGGTGTGAAATTGTAAGACCTCAAATTAGGTCATTCAAAAATCTGCATTTGACAGTTTGGCACACTGATAGAAACTGCAAATGGAATGGGCTTAGCAAATTGACCAAATGGACTTGTCGTGACCTGAAGAAAGAGACTCAAAAATTATTTGACCTCTATAATGGGATACAAAAGGAAATTTTTCAATTAGGTCACAAGGTCAAAAGTTACAGTCAGTCAAAAAGGGCTACTCAGAATTCTGATCAATTACACAATGCATGACAACAGTAAACTACCAACTTTGAGGGGTTTGAAACCTAGTCAAAACATATCAAAATGACTTGGGATTTGAAATATAAGTTCTTTTATATGCATAATAAATATCCCCAAAGTGGTGGGTCATGAAACATTTCTGGGTGCAAGATATGTAAAGGCGAACTAGGCCTATTACAATAGATTGACACTTAGTCAAATGCAGATTTTGACAAGTGCTCAAAACAAGACATCACGAAATAACTCAAAACTTGAAATTAACGAACTGGGATGTCTTCAAATTCCTAAACAAGAGTAATGAATACTTGACATGCATGGTAGACCTCAAAATTTCATCAAGGCAAATAGGCACAAAAATGATCATAGGGCTTCAGATTGCAAAATTTTAACATGGTACTTCAAAACCCTTACTGCGTTTTTCAGTCCCAACAAACTCTATTTGACCGATGTCTTGACAACCTAACCTAGACTTCAGAGAGTCAAGATCTGTTCTGGAGATTGCTCTGAAATCTTTGCATCATCAATTTTTCAAATCTATTTCTTTTGTGCTTCAGGCATCAGACTATTCTTTGAATCAATGTGCTGCTCGCACATCTATTCAAAGAGGGGCAAAATGTAACACCCCAAAATTGGCATCTTGCAACCTTAACCAATTTTGTTGCATTTGTCACTCTTCTAGATCATGAAATTTCTATTGTATTAGGCAATTATGAGTTTTAACTGACTCTACTCGACCTAAGTGTCAAATGCAGAAAATCCTAAATCTACATTAATCATACATTATATTTAATTCCTAAATATATATTGGCTAAACAAACCCTATGATTGAATTAATTTAATTATAAAGTCCTAGCACTTTAATTAAATTAAATTCACCCTCTTTATCTAAGACACATAAAAAGGGAATTAAATGATATTTAATTATTAAATAAATATCCTCATTTTCAATAATTGAATTTAATTATTCAGATAATTGAGAAAAAGCAATTATGAGGTCATATTTATTTAATTAATTAATTATTGTCAACAAAATCTTCTCTTGAGTTCAGAATTGGAAACTTCTCTTTAATTATGCTTTAAAGAGAAAGAAAACAGATAAAACAAATAAAAAAGAATTAAATCAAAGAAAGAAAACAGTTAAAGCAAAGAGAAAACAATTTATTGTATTCTTTTAAATAAAGCTTTCTATTCTGAACTGGCTTTTCTATCTATTTTATTTCAAAAGAGGGAACTTTCTATTTTGAACAACCTCTGAGTCCATAAAAGAATTCTCATTCTCTCATTCAAACCCCCACTCATTTTCATGCATTGTTAGAATACTGAATTATTGCCACATTTCTTGATAATATCATATAGAGTAATTTCATTTTGCAATATATTACTTTCAATTTCTAGAATAATTGCATTGAAATCATGTCTTAGACTAAGCTTACATCTTTCAATTCTTAGAATAATCTTGCATTGTATTGCATTCATGGAGAAAAATCCTTCATTCCTAGATTGGTCTATGGTTGTGAGACTCTCGTTTTGAGAGCTATTTCAAAAACCCCATCTGGATAGAAGGAAACAAATCAAATCATGCAGGTAGACAAGATGAATAATCTCATATTCAGTCTTGTGTGTATCTAATGAAAAAGGACTATGTTGAAGTGTATGGTGAGTTAACAAGGCCAAATTTACCACATACAAAAAGAAGGGCTCAAGACATAGAGAAAACGGGAGATGGGGCTAAGGCTTCTACATCTTCAGAATCTTCACAACCATTTACTCCTTTCATACTGAAGAAGGTCTCCATCATTCCAATCAAGGAAAATCAACCTTCCAAAGAGGTTGAGTCTATCATATTAAAAGCACACCAAAGAGTACACACAACAATGCCTTTCAACATTGTGGACAATATGAAGAAAGCAAATGTTACTATGTCTATGTGGGAGTCTTTAGCTATTCCAAGGAAGCCTGAAATATTGAGGAAGGCTATGGGTGAAGTGTCAATTCCTCAACCTGCAAAAGATACAACAAAGCCAGTGTTGGTCAACACTGATCAAGAAAAGGAGGCTCCAAGAAGCAACTCCAAAGCAAATACCATTCAAGGTAGGAACTTGAAACCACCTCCCTTTTATGTATCTTTAATTATTGGAAAATATTTAGCACATAATTGTATGGTGGATAGTGGGGCTACTAGCACTAT
Source organism: Thuja plicata (assembly GCA_018584345.1). Lineage (NCBI taxonomy): Eukaryota > Viridiplantae > Streptophyta > Pinopsida > Cupressales > Cupressaceae > Thuja > Thuja plicata. Next base: position 932,300 of record MU224482.1, on the reverse strand, counting down.
CATGCCTAAGAAAGTGGCTGATCAATTGGGACAGATTTATGAACCTTTCCAAAAGAGGGTTACCCAGCTTGATGGTTCCTCAGTAAACACAATAGGTGTAGCCAAGGATACCGGTTTAATCCTCCATGCAAGCCCCAATTTCTCTATCCAACTTGACATATACATCATAGACCTCCTTGCCTTATTTTCCATATGTTTATCAAAGGAGTTTACAACCAAGATAGGAGGCTATCTTTCTTCTGACTGGTCTCACATGATTTTCCATAAAAGATATGGAACTAAGCTTACTATCAAGTCCAAATCATTGGTAGCACACCATATAGAAACTTATGTGTCCAATGCAATCAATACAAGATACCTTGCACTTGATAGTAATGATTTCCCAATCATCAGAGAAACAAACACTAAAATAGAAGGTATCCTAGATATCTATCTAGATGATTTAGAATCAGAGAGAGATTCAGAGGCCCAAGCCAATGTTATTTGGGATACTGGTTTGGGAAATTATTTGTTACAAGAACATGGATTCATAGAGCCAAATATTTTCAAGGCAGACATCGAGTTAGAAGGTTAGAATAACCAAGTTTGGGAGCTATTCTTTGATGGCGCTAGAAGCAGACATTATGCTGGTGGTGGTGCTATGTTAGTCTCTCCTAATGAGGAGAAGTATTATACAGCCTTGAGGTTCAATTTTTCTTGCACTAGCAATGCTGCTGAATATGAGAGCCTAGTGAATGGATTGGAGTGGGCAAGAAAGAGATTGATCAAAGCCCTAAAAGTTTATGGTGATAGTGAGCTGGTTGTTAGCCAAGTAAGAGGGATAAGTGCAACAAAAAATGATAAAATGAGAGCATACAAACATTGAGTTTGGGATGCTATAGAATATTTCCATGCTTTCAATATTGTTGCTATCCCTAGGAAACTAAATCAGAATGCAGATAGATTAGCTGTTGTTGGATCTCAGTATGATATCCCTAATAGAATTTCAAAAGAAAGAGACCAACAACATATAAAAGTAATTGTCAGACCTTTTATTCCTGATAATAATATTAATTTTCAAGTGTTTGACAATGATGAACAAATTCTATAGTTCTTATTTGAAGAGGATGTTTTCTCATAACATAACCAAGATAGGCTAATGCAGAACTATGGTGATCATGTGATACAACTCAAATCTAATAAGATTCCCAAGGGTCTTTTCACCTTAGAAGTTGTCTTCAACAAAGATGATCAAGTAAAGAGTAGTAAAGCTGGCCTGGTAGTCCAAAAAGAACATTGTGTTGAATTATATATGGAGCCTGGTAAAAGTATACAATTTGGGAAGGTAAATACTGATTCAGAAAAGCAGGCTTACACCCAATTATTTTAGGAGTTTAGTGATATATTTGTATGGCAATATGAAGACCTCAAAGGTTTTAACCCAGCCCTAGCTCAGCATACCTTTGAATTAGAGCCAAATACCAGACCAGTAAGGCAAAATCAAAGGCCCAACAACCCCAAGCTTGAACCACTTATGCACAAAGATGTGCTAAAACTGATTGAAAATGGAATTATTTACCCCATCAAGCATACTAGTTGGGTTTCCAACATTGTTCCTGTTAGGAAGAAGAATGGGGAACTTAGGCTATGTGTTGACTTTAGGGACCTTAATAGGGCATCCCTAAAAGATCGCCATCCTCTGCCATCTGTGGAGAAAATCTTACAATGTGTCTCTAGATCTGAGAGATTTTCATTATTGGATGGCTATTCAGGATATAATCAGATCCTGGTTCATGAAAAATATCAATATAAGACTACGTTTACAACCAAAAGGGGAACCATGGCTTATAAAAAGATGCCCTTTGGTTTGTCAAATGCAGGTGCTACTTTCCAAAAGGCAATGGATATGGCCTTTAAAATCCTCATGTACAAGTTTGTACTGGTCTACTTAGATGATATAAATGTTTATTCTAAACATGCAGCAGACCATATCAAGCATCTGAGGAAAATATTTGAAAGGTGTAGAGAGTTTAGGATATCTCTTAATCCCAAGAAATGTGTGTTTTTAGTCCATGAAGGGAAACTATTGGGATATATAATATCCAAGAAAGGAATTACAGTAGACCCTGAGAGTATTATAGCTATCTTAGAGCTACCCCTCCCACATCACAAGTGTTAGGAATAAGGTGTCTCAACCTTGTATATTTCATTACATTTGATATTTTCCAAATGTTGGCACTTTGGACAATGTGTAAGGTAATCATGACTGAAATGGTTATGACAGATTTCTATGACGGTCATTAATATTTGTAAGCTAATTGTGAAAGTTTTGATGATGGGTGAAGACATGCCCTAATACGGTTGTCTTTGGAAGTTGCCCTAAAAATGGAAGCGCATGATATAAGCATTTTTTAGGGTTGTGAATCTAAGTGAGAAGTTAGTGTATTGTTGGAACATTTTTATGCTGCCGAATTTGTCTTCAAGTGTCGATTATCTCCTGAAAGAACTTGCATTGCAAGTGTATTGTAAACAGTAATAGTTTTGATTAATACATTGTGCAGGTTTTGGAATGCTGGGGTTTTCCCTAGGGTAAATCATTGTGTCATTCTCATTTTTCTATGTATGCATATTATTGTATTATCATTTTGTAATTGCTAAGGGTTAAATCTGAATTTGCACGATCCTCTTCTCAGGAGTTTAGCGCAGGAAATTATTTTCTGCACACTTTGTTTCCTTTCAGTTGGTATCAAAGCCTGGCCAATTTTGGTTCTATTTTTTAGGGTATGGGTTTTTTGAGCTAATCTCCATTTCAGTGGGAGTATTGTTGTAGATTATTCATAACCTTATTGCAGGAAGAGATGGTAGGTTCTTCACAATAGAATGGAGGTGGAAAAGTTCAATGGCACAAACTTTGAGTTGTGGAAACTCAAGATGGAAGACATGCTCGTAGACCATGATGTATGGGAGGCGGTTGATAATGATATCAAACTAGTAAACATGCCTCAAGAAGATAAGGATCTCAAGGATCGGAAAGCTAAGGGTCTCATTAGAATTTGTCTAGCAGATTCTGTTCTCCTAAATGTTCTCGATGAGAAGACCGCAAACAAATTGTGGACATGGCTTGTGTTTGTGTATTAGGCCAAGTATTTGGTGAACAGATTTTTCCTGAGAAATAAGTTGTATTCTCTGAGAATGGAGGAAGGAGGATCCATTATAGATCACTTGAATGTGTTTAACATGCTGATTGCATAGTTGACATCAGCTGGTGTCAAGTTGGAGGAGGAGGATTGATGTATGAACCTATTATGTTCCTTGCCAGATTCATGCGACCATCTTGTGATGGCCCTTGGGAGTACTATTGTGACTTTACAAATGGATGATGTCGTGTCTTCATTGTTATCTGAAGAGATGCAAAGAAATACTTCTGATTCAACCAAGGAAGCCCTTTCTATTCGTGGTAGATCCAAAGATAGAGGAAAGAAAAATGACAATAAGTCTAAAAATGGTGGATCCAAATCTTGTGGGAAATCTAAGACTCCTAGAAAGTATAAGGTAACATGTTGGAACTATGGTAAGATTGGGAACTTCCGTAAGGACTGCAAAGATCCAAACAAGAAGAAGAAAAGCCTAGATTCAGATTCTAAAAAATCTCAAGAAGATGGTGATGCTTTTGTCGCAGCCTTGGCCACTCATGCATCTGATGATGTGTGGCTGATTGACTTAGGTACTTCTTTTCACATGACCTCTCATTGAAGTTGGTTCCCAAAGTATGAGGAGTTCAGTGGTGGAAAGGTGTACCTGGGTGATGATTCTCACCTAGAGATAGTTGGACAGGGAAGAGTCACTATCAGATTCCCTGATGGACGAGTAAAGGGGATCAACGGGGTAATCCACATCCTGGGTTTGGCACGAAACCTGTTATCTGTAAGTATGTTGAATGATGTAGGTGTGCAAGTTATTTTTTTGAAAGAAGGATGCAAGATGATTAGAGGATCTATGGTGCTTGCAAAAGGTACTAGGAGAAGTACCCTATTTCAGCTGGATGCTTGCACTTCACAGTGCAATAGTTATTCTATCTCAAGGAAGAGAGAAACAGTCAATTCATCTCCACCATCTAAACTAGTAGTGAAGAAGTCTATGGTAATGGGTTCCGATGGTAGTGCAGCAAGTGTACCTAAGGGTGCTAACACTTTGGAAGGCAGAATTCTTGCAGAAAAGACAATGTTGTGGCATATGAGATTTGGCCACATTGGTGAGAAGGGTCTTAGAACCTTGAAAAATAAAAACCTCGTTAAGGGGATAAATGATTATAATCTCAATTTTGACTTCTACGAACACTGTGTTTATGGTAAGCAAAATCGTGTTCAATTTTACTCCAGTTCTCACAAGTCTTCTAGTATTTTGGATCTTATCCATTCGGATGTGTTTGGTCCTGTTAAAGTTCCTTCACTCTCCAAA
>MU224482.1:898303-926237 GCA_018584345.1 Thuja plicata | reverse complement strand
AGATCATTGTGTTTATTTCAAAGTTGATAATGATCACCTTCTTATTATTGCATTATATGTTGATGATATGTTGTTGATTGGGAAGGGTATGGGTATGATTTCTGATTTGAAGTCTCAGTTGTTAGCATATTTTGAGATGAAATATCTAGGGGCAGCAAGGTATATTTTGGGTATGGAAATTAGCAGAGATAGGTCTAACAAAAAACTTTGGTTGAGTCCGAGTAAGTATGTGAAGTCTGTGTTGGACAGGTTTAGCATGGCTGATTATAGACCATTGTGTGTTCTTGTTTCTATGGGAACAAAGTTATCTATGGATGATTGTCCAAAATCTCCTAGTGAGGTGGAGGACATGAGAAAAGTACCTTATGCGAGTGCAGTTGGTAGCCTTATGTATGCTATGGTCTGTAGTAGACCAAACATTGCCCAAGCAGTGGGAGTCCTGAGTCAGTTTATGGCTAAACCTAGATGGGTACATTGGGATGCAGTTAAGAGAGTGTTCAGATATTTCAAGGGTACATCAGAGTATTCCGTATGCTATCATGGAAGCTCTTCTAGAGCTCCACATTTAGTTTGTATTCATGAGTTTGTGGATTCATATTGGGCAGGTGACATTGACAGCAGGAGATCCATAAGTGCCTATGTGTTCATTATGTTTGGTGGTGCCATTAGTTGGATGAGTAAGTGACAACCTGTGGTTGCTTTGTCCATAATAGAAATAGAGTACATGGTAGCTACTCATGCTTGTAAGGAAGCCATTTGGCTTAGGAGACTGTGTTTGGATGTTGGTGTTGATGCAGGACAGATTACAATTTGTTGCGATAGTCAGAGTGCTATTTGCCTTGGGAAGAATCCAACTTTCCATGCCAGAATGAAGCACATTGATGTGCAGTTTCACTTTGTGAGAGATATGGTAGAGGATGGGAAGGTAGATACAGTAAAGAATGTTGTGGATGCATTTACAAAACCTGTCAGCACAGCGAAGTTTAGATGGTGTTCAGAGTCTATGGGCCTCTCGACCTATAGTAATTAAATCCTATTATTTCCTTTGGCTCTTACAAGGTGTTTGACAAGTGGGAGAATGTTAGGAATAAGGTGTCTCAACCTTGTATATTTCCTTACATTTGATATTTTCCAAATGTCGGCACTTTGGACAATGTGTAAGGTATTCATGAATGAAACGGTTATGACAGATTCCTATGACGGTCATTAATATTTGTAAGAGCTAATTGTGGAAGTTTCAATGATGGGTGAAGACATGCAAGACATGTGGCAACTAATCATGTTGAGTACAGTACACTCTTCTACAACCGTGGGGTTCAGGGTTCCTATTTTCTCAGAGAATGGTAAAAACCTAATACGGGTGTCTTTGGAAGTTACCTTAAAAAGGGAAGCGCATGATATAAGCATTTTTTTAGGGTTGTGAATCTAAGTGAGAATTTAGTGTATTGTTGGAACATTTTTATGCTGCCGAATTTGTCTTCAAGTGTCGATTATCTCCTGAAGGAACTTGCATTGCAAGTGTATTGTAAACAGTAATGGTTTTGATTAATACATTGTGCAGGTTTTAGAATGTTGGGGTTTTTTACCGAAAGGTTTTCCCCAGGGTAAATCATTGTGTCATTCTAATTTTTCTATGTATGCATGTTATTGTATTATCATTCTATAATTGCTAAGGGTTAAATCTAAATTTGCACGATCCTCTTCTCGGGAGTTTAGTGTAAGGAATGGTTTTTCGCACACTTTGTTTCCTTTCAACAAGAAAGGTCTTCAATCTTTCATAGGAAGGATTAACTTTGTTAGGTATTTATTGCCTAATATTGAAGATTTACTAAATCCTTTGACAACTATTTTAAAGAAGAGTTCAGTCTTCAACTGGAGTAAAGAAGGGAAAGATAATTTCCAAGATATCAAAGAGGCTTTGACAGAAGCTCCTGCTTTTCTAAACCAGAATTTCAGTAAGGATTTCATCCTTTATGCTTATGGAGGTTCTGATTCCATATCTGCATGTTGACCCAAGAAAATTATGAAGGATTGGAGAAACCTATTGCTTTCTTTAGCAAAGGTTTGGAAGAATATGACCAGAGATATTCTTTTGTGGAAAAACATGTAATTGTTGTGGTAAAGAGCCTTAAAAAGTTCAGATATTTGTTGACTCATAGCAAGGTACACTTATAAGTCACTCATCCATGTGTCAAGGAGTTTTTTATTTCCAAAGACCTAAATGAGAAAAGGGTTGGTTGGATTACTAAAGTGATGGAATATGACATTGATATCCAAACCACCAAGCTAGTTAGAGGAAGAGGTCTTTGTGAGAAGTTGACAGGGGATGAGAGTCCAAAGAATTCAGAGTAGATGAATGCATCCCTAGTTGTGCATTCAATAGTAGATCAGGCCAAGGCAACAGGTTGCTTGCCTAAAAAGATTCATTACTTAAAAATAGGGGAATGCCCCATAGATCTAGATTCAGCAAAAAAAAGGTACTATAGATTGCAATCTATCCCCTTTGTGTTGATAGATGAAATTATTTTTAGAAAGGACCATAATGGTGTCCTTTTGAGATGCATTAATTCGGAAAAGATAGAAAATATCCTATTTGAATTTCATGATGGACCTTCTGGAGGTCATTTCTCTCCTAGGACCACTACTTTTAAAATCATGAGGGCTGGATACTATTGGCCATCTATCTTCAAAGATAGTCATGATTATGTGAGAAAATGCATCAAGTGTGCCATGTTTGCAGGAAAAGAAAGGCTTGCAGCCTTGCCCCTTCAACCCATCAGAATAGAGAAAACTTTCATGAGATGGGGTATATATTTCATTGGCATGATTAATCCTCCATCTAGTGCAGACCATAAGTGGATAATCACTGCAACTGATTATTTCACTAGATGGATAGAAGTTGTTGCATTAAAAGAAGCAAATGAGAGCGCTATCCTAAACTTTTATGATGACATTATTGATAGATTTGGCACTCCAAAATCCATCATATCAGATAATGCATTAGTATTTACAGGCCTAAGAGTGACTGAATGGGCAGCCAAAAATGGTGTTTATCTGAATACTAGTTCTAACTATTACCCTCAAGGAAATGGTTTGGCAGAATCAACTAATAAGAACTTGATTAGGATAGTCAAGAAGACCCTATAAGATAAACAAAGAGATTGGCACACCAAATTGAAATTTGCCTTATGGTTAGATAGAATTACCCCAAAAAGGATCTTTGGGAATTCTCCATACATGTTAGTGTATGGAAGAGAAGCTAAGTTGTCCATTTAAACCGAATTGCCAGCTTTGGACTTAGCTACTCAATATGTCTTGTCTGAAGAAGGAGATCCTTTGCAAATTAGGTATGCTCAGATTATGGAATTAGAAGAACACAAAGATAAATCCATGAAAGATATGGAATTCCATAAAATGCTAACTAAGAAATTTTTTGATAAAAGAGCTAGGGCTAGAAATTTCAAAGTTGGGGATGTAGTCCTCAAATGGGATGAATTCAAGGTCAAGCCTGGAAAACATACTAAATTTGATTCCTTCTAGGGAGGTCCATTCATTATCATAGAATGCAAGAAGCATAATGCATTTTAATTATAAACTCTTGGAGGATATCCCTCGCCCATTTCTGTGAATGAATTCCATTTGAAGCCTTGTTTTGAGGTTTGTCCTTCCTTGTAAATATTTGTGAGTAAGTTTCCCTATTTTTTGTTCCTGCTTTCTAGGTTAGTTTCTTGCTTTTAAAGAAGTGCTCATGCATAGTTAGTAGTTCCTCCTCCTGGTTTCAATCTATTTCCAAAGGTTCTATTTTTAATCAGAAGATGACTCCTATGCCCAATGGAATGTTTCAAGGTCACTGGTTTTCAATGTCTACCAGGCTAATATCCAACAGAAATTGCCAAAATGTTATCCAAATTTCCCTATTTTGTGAATTTTGGCTACAGGTGGCGTGAAATGAAGCTCCCACAAGGGTTGAGCCCAGCCTGTGAGAAAGACCTTAAATTTTCTGGTCTTGTTTGTGTCCTCTGCTATGTTTCCAGCTCTCTGGTCTGCCTTATTCATGCAAAATATTCTAAGTATAAAAACCCTATGTATTGCATGCAAACCCTAGTTGTTCATCACCCTATTGTATTTTATCGTTACCTTTTTAGGCCCCTTAAGTTCCTTAAATTCCATGTGCGTACTATGCCTTTCCTTTAGCCTCTTAGTCGCATGATAAAAATTGAATATTCTTATTTGTCTGTCGATCCCGAGATTACCTTAGTTGTGTGGTCTCCATAAGGAAAGAAATATTCTCATTTGATCTGGAGTTTCAGCGATAGTCATTAGATCATGTTTAAAACCTTTCAGTCGTGTGTTCTCATGAAGTGGCTTGGAGTTAACAAAATATCTAGAGATCTCGCGACTCAATGTTTTTTTCTAACCCGTGGGTATAATTTATGTTTAGGCTGGGTCAGGTTAAAGCCTTTCAGTTGCTAGGTCCCCTGATGGAATCAGGGTTAAGCATAATTATCAGAGATCATGAGACTTCTTTATTTCCAGGTCTCTGAATGAATTCATAATTAAGGACGAGTTAAGTCAAGATCAATGTTGATGTCAGTGTCAGAGGTGAAAAGGTAAGTGTAAAAAAATGACAAGGGGACGCGTGTCTTGATGGGCCTAGTTTTCATATGCTCAATCTCCATGTCTCGTGGCCACAAAAAAATATTCCATATCATTTGGCAGCTTTGAGATTGCCTTCAGTCCCGAGTCTCATAAGGAAAGGGAATATTCCAAGGCTATTTAGAGACTTCCCGACACCCGCTGATCTTGATTAGATCTTGCAGTGGTCGCCAAGTCTCCGAATGATTTCACATTTTATAAAAGGGTAAGGAGATTACGTGACTGCATTGTTGCCAGGTCTCCTAAAGAAACCAAGGTTAATAAAAAGGTCTGGAGACTCAGAGACATAAGGGAAATATGATAACTTGGATAAAATGCGGGTTAGTTATGAGTCAAAGGACAAAGACAAAGGATGAAGATCAACGATTGCAATTTAAAGGAAAACAAAGATTCAAATATCAACCATTGATCAAGCTTTCGCGCCACCTATGACTGTTAAAGTTTATAATATTCAAATATAAATATTTGATTCTCAAAGTTCATAGTGGTGGCACGATTTCTCAGAAAACAAATAGAGAGATGGTCAAGCCGACTTCTCAGAGGCACATTTATGGTGGTCAGTAAGATATTCAAAGCAAAATCTGATATTTTTGAGGATATTTTCATGGCATTTATGAGCAGAATTGACAGTATTAGGGTTTCTGATTATTCTATTGCAAATGAATTATAACCCTAATTCCTGAATTAGATTGATTCCTGAGCCTGCGTGCTAGAAGGAACATGTATATAAGTTAGTTTTCAAGATTTTTAGCTTAGGATTTTTGAGTTGATGAAAATTATATGTGGTGTTTCTCTACCCTCTGGTTTTTAGCAGCTATAAATTTTTCATTGATATTCAGATATTGCAAGGCATTCTGTGACATGTTTTATGTCCTCATGTCTTCCTTGTTTGAATTTCTCTTATTGAATTAAGTATATTGAATGTTCTCAGAGATATCTTAGGGTTCCTAAGCCTTCTTCCTTTTTGCAATTCATATGTACTCTTGTTGATGATTTGATCTCAATGAGTTTGTGGATATTCTTCAATCCCTTGTCACTCTGTCTCGTTCTTGTGCCTATTTGCAGAATTGAATGTTTGTTTGCAGGTTGTAGTTTGTGTCTAAATTTCTTAGGAAAGCTATTGTTTGTGAAATATTTTCTTTCCTTGAATAGCCTCTTTCTATTTTAGACCTCTCTATGAAATATTTATGCAAAACTATTCAGAAAGTTGTGTCCTCCTAGACCTAAGTTTGTGTGCTGATCTCACTCGTTGTGATGTGATCCATAATTACTTTCGATGTATCACCTAGTAGGATAGTTTTCTTATTCAGTTATGTCCCTTTCTACACTCCTTCTATCCCTTTTCCCTCAAGAATTTACTTTCATGTTAAGAAGAAAATTTGGGTGATTATCCAAGAGGAACTAGCCTAGAACCTGGAGGTCTCATTTTAGTTAGCAAAAGTCTCACAACTTGGAAATGATTCCCATGTTATACTAGATTATCAAGACTACAAGAGCTTGACCTAGGGTGCAAAATTTAGTGTATAACACCAGGATAACACAGCTGATCACTCCTTCCCACAGAAAGGACCCGGCTCTAACCAAGCCAGAGATTTGGCCAAGGGAAGCCAACTTTACCTGGGTGGAAGGTTTGACATCACTAGGGCATTAGAGAGAACCCCACCTCCATGACCTTGATGGAGGTTTTGCTGAATTGTCTCAAGTAGAAGAATTCCCTTCTGAAGCTCTAGGGAAACTTGGAAGTCATCATTCGTCCACCAAAGACTGTCACATTTGACAATGCCAACTTGATTGTCTTCAGGGGAAACACAGAGGATCCTCCCTTCCAACTAGGCTTGAACATACAAGGGAAGAACCTATACAACTGCCTAGTAGATTTTGGTGCTTCAGGAAATGTCATACCCTTATCCATATGCCAGAAGCTCAGACTCACTCCCACTCCATCCAAAGGCACAGTAGTCCAATTGAACAAAAATGCTATAAAAATGATAGGTGAGCTGAAGAACATCCAAATTCAGCTCATCCAAGACCCCTGGATATCAAGCATAATAGACATCCAAGTGGTGGAGATCCCTAAAAATTATGGGATGTTGTTAAGTTACAATTGGTCTAAGGTTTTAATGGGTATTTCTCCATGGACTTATCCCACTTGTGGCTCCCCTGGAAGGGGAAATCAAACCAAATCAAGGTAGAGAGTGAACCCAAGATGAAGCAAGCCCTCACCGAAGTTGGGAGGGTAAATGAAGTCTTATTCTTTGAATCTTCCCCTAAGGTGTACAGACCCCTAGAGATCCTAAAATTTGATTTCACCCCCAGGGAAGGTCCCATAGTTGTTCAAAGTATTAAGGACGTGAACGAGAAACTGAGGGGTGAGGTAAACTCACAAGGTAACACGGTAACTCCTACCACACTCTTGTATGGCACTTGGTGCCAAGTGCACTACCAAAAACATTCCAAACTGGAGCGTGAGCCTTGTATCACCACTGCTACTCGCCATATCAATGCCCTCCTGGAGAAAGAACATAAAGTTGATTCACCTGGACCAAATAACTATTCGGTCGGTACATCAAACATGTTTCTTGTCCAGGAATCCCAACCAAAGGTTTCTCCAGAGAAAAACCTCACCCATGCACCATCAGAGCCAGAGGAATCACCTCCCAACCCTCCCAAAATCAATCCACACACCACTTCATCTTCCCAGCCCCAGAACCTTGAAGTTTGATGGATCCTGGTCTAAACAAAGCTGTGGGGCCAGAGTAGAATTGATCAACCTGCAGGGGAAATCCTTCCTCGCATCTTACAGGCTACAATTTAACTGCATGAATAATGTGACAGAGTACAAGGCCTTGGTCCTTGGACTCCTAATGGCATTGAGAAAGGGGATCACCCACCTCTGGGCGATGGGTGATTCACAGTTAATCATAAAATAGGTCCGGAGCCAATACACTTGTTAGGGCAAAAGGTTGGCCACATATCACAACTGGGCATGGAGCCTAATTGAAGATTTTGATGCTTTTTGTATCGAGCTTATTCCCCATAAATGTAACTATGTTCCAGATGCCCTTGTTGTGTCTACCAACACCCTTGAGCCAATGGATAGCTCTTGGATCTGGAAGTTTTTCGTTGAAACGGTCCCCACCCCATCCATCCTGGACAATATCACTCACTTTAAGGTTTTTGAGGATGACCAACATATTCCAGCCTTCATGGCCAATGTTGGCATCTTTGAGGATTAGATAGTGCAAGAAAGAGATCATGACGATACCGAGCAGGGTGAAGAAGATGACGAGAACATCAACTTACCAACCAACACCATCCCAAAGGGGATAGTATCTCTTGAATGTATCTTTGATTCGGACCCCCGGGGCTGAGATAAGATATCATCCTCCTCTGAGGGAGGAAAATTCAAAAAGATTAACATCGGCCAGGTTGATGAAGAAAAATTTGTGCATATTGGTACCTCCTGCTCCCCAGAGGAGAAGGAGAATATTCTCGCAGTTCTCTGAGAATACATTGACATCATTGCGTGGGGGTATGAGGATCTAAAGACCTATGACACATCCATCATGACTCATACTATCCCACTGAAACCAGATGCTAAGACCTTTTGGCAAAAGTAGAGGCCGGTAAACCCATTGATTGAACCTCTTATTCATTAGGAGGTTCAGAAACTACTATCAGCCTAGATTATCTTTCCTATCTGGCACACAACATGGGTTTCCAACCTTGTCCCCGTGTGAAAGAAGAATGACGAGATCCACCTTTGTGTTGATTTTTTTCAATTTGAACAGGGGATCCAAGAAAGAAAATCACCCTCTCCCCTCATTGGATGAGGTGCTACAAATCATTAACGGTTCCCAAATGATGTCCTTCCTGGATGGGTACTCTAGATATAACCAGGTTATGGTTAAGTACGAGGATAGAGATAAAATGATGTTCACCACCAAGTGGGGAATGTTTGCACATCAAAGAATGCCCTTTGGTCTCATCAATCCAGGGGTGACATTTCAAAAGGCCATGGACATTGCGTTCAAGGGCCTGGTGAAAAAATACATAATCATCTATATGGATGATTTGACAGTCTTTTCCTAGGACAGGCGTGATCACTCCGCCCACCTTGCCCAAATTTGTGAGAGATGTTGTTGGTATGGTATTTCCCTCAACCCTAAGAAATGCATATTCGGGGTCACTAAAGGGAAGCTTCTCAGGCATATCATCTCTGATAAGGGGATATCCATTGACCCTGAGAGAGTTGAAGCACTACTAAATTTACAGATGCCCGACAGTAAGAAAGAGATGAGATCTTTCTTCAGAAAGATAAACTTTGTCTGGCGGTTCATCACTGGATTCACCGAGATAGTAAAACCACTCAATGACATGATGAAGAAAGATACAAATATTGAGTGGAGACCCAAAGCGAAGCGAGCATTTTCTCAGATCAAGAAAACCATAGTGGAGGCACCAGTCTTGGCAAGTTCGAACTATTCCCTCCTATTCTGCATATACTCCTTTGATTCCCCGCATTCTGCAGTGGCAATCCTAACCCAAAAAGTTGAAGGGGAAGAAAAACCCATTTCTTTCATGAGCTCCCCCTTCAAGAATGTCGAAGTCTGATATTATCCTTTGGAAAAGCAGGCTTTTGCTCTAGTTAGGGCCGTGAAGAAATTCCAATACTCCATTCTCCATAGCAAAGTGCATGCTATCATCCTGGACCAGGCAATTAAATCTCTACTACTGCAGAGTGAACTAGGTGAATGATAGGGGAAATGGATGGCCATCCTCCAAGAATATGGTCTAGAAATGCAACCAATGAAAATAGTCTAATTCCAGGGACTATGCAGAGCAATGGCGGAAGTAACTCCAAACATTGAATGCCAAACTTACACAGTGGAGTCCGTCACTCAGGACTCATGGTATACCGATCTGGTATACCTATTTCTCAATAACAGATGCCCGGAGGGGCTTCCCCCAAATAAAGGTCATGCCTTGTGATTGAAAAGCACACATTTCATGATTAAAAATGGGACACTTTTCTGCAAGAATTATGAGGGAGTTTACCTACGGTGCATAGATTGGGACCAAGCTACTAAAATGAAAGAAGAATTTTACGGGCAGTTCAAAAGTAGGCATGGCTTAGCTAATGCCACTGCTCACCAGATTTTTTACGTCAGATACTATTGGCCCTTCATCTTTAAAGATGTATACACTCACGTGAGCAAGTGCCACACTTGCTAAACAACAACCTATCGTGAGCAGAACCCCACCATGCCTTTGCAGCTAGTCTTTGAAGTTCGAACCTTCACCCAGTGGGCCTTTGATTTTATCAGGGAAATAAACCCCAACTCATCCTCCAAACATCGGTACATTCTGACTACTACCAATTACTCCACTCGGTGGTCTGAAGCGATTACATGCAAGAAGAACACAGCGGATGTAGCTATCAAATTCTTGGAAGAAAACATAGTCACCAGCTTCAGAATGCCTTTCACTATAGTATGTGATAAGGGTCTGGCATTTTCTTCAGCACAATTACTTGAATGGACCTATGAGAAGAGGATGACCTTGAAGTTCTCCAGCAACTACTACCCCCAGGGTAATGGTGTGGCTGAATCCACTAATAAAAATCTGTTGGAAGTGATCAAACACTTGTTAGAACAAAACCCCTGGGACTGGCACTAAAAGCTTAGATTTATCCTCTGGATAGATCATATCAGAACAAAAGAATCCCTGGGAACTTCCCCATTTCATCTGGTTTATGGCCAAAATCCAGTGTTCCCTATCAACTTCCAAATCTTGGTCTTACAGTTTATGCAGGAATTTAACAACCGGGACAACATTGTGGAAGTTCAGCTCCTGAACCTAGTGAGAATGGAGGAAAAAAGAGACGTGGCACTGGAACATTTTGTGCATCATCAAGTGGTCATTAAACGATGGTTTGACCGAAGAGCCCAATATAAGGCCTTTCAAGTTTCAGACCTAGTCCTTCTGTGGCACAAGGCCCGAGAAAAGAAAGGAAAGCACACCAAATTTCAAAGGCTCTGGCTCGGGCCATATTTGATTTCTAAGATTTTTGGGGTTAATAATTATCGCCTCAGTACTATAACTAGAGAAGCCATCCCATTTCCCATCAATGGACAATTTCTTAAACACTATTTCGAATGAGGTAGGTGGTAAGTTTGCCCGAGGTGGTAAGTTTGCCTGAAGTTGTATTAGATGTAAAGTTCCTTCTTGTAAATATCTTTCCTGGTGCTCCTTGGGAGTGCCTTGTCCTTGTAAATAGTTTGTCAACCATCCTCTGAGACCACCTCCCTTTCCTTTTTATTTTTGTGTTTGGTTTTCTTTTGTTTTGCATTTGTTTTTTGGGTTCCTGACGTGTTTCCCTCTTCTTGTAGACAGGTATGCTTCGCATGACATCTAGCCCCTAGAATGGTACCTTATGCATTTTGGGTAGTCTAGAATCTATTGTTAGCATGGTGGAATTTGTCCACACTCTAGAGTTATTTTGTGCGTATGGTAAAAGGTTATGGGTAATCTTCATCAGATTCATATATTGATAGTCTTGACATTGGTTAACATAAAATCTAAGAAGAAAGTAATCGCTTGGTCTTTGAGAGAAGATCAGTTACACTAATTGTTGGCCAAGTCTGAAAATCATAAAAATATCTCGGGTCTGAAATTTTATCTCCTATTCAGCTATTTAAAATAGATGGAAATGTGAAAGAAGTACCACCATTAAAATTAGCTAAGCTTAAGGTTCACGGTGAAAGGAGTACCGCCTTCCTATCTTCAAAAGAAAAAAAAAGAAAAGAATTGAGGAATAGAGAATTTTAGGATCTGGGGGATCATGCAAGATGTGATGATTTTGGTTTAATGTATTCAGTGTCTCCTCTTTGCTTCTCCCAGAAATCATCGGCCACACACCTCACAAATAACGAAGGACCGAAAGATTGAATCATTGATGACTCAGATTTTCTCAGACACCTCGCACCTTACAAGCAGGATACTCCAAGTAAATATAAGTTCTGGTTTTGCTAACCAGAGATTCTAGAGTTCTCAAATGCGCTAAGCCATTCATCCTAGTAAGTCACCATTTGTTATGCCCTGCAAACCCATCCCTACATTTTGTAGACAAAATGTTGGGTCCCCCTTTTCGCTTTTGCCTTGTTTTTTTCCTTTTTTTTTCTTCGGCCTCTGCTTCCGCAAGGGTCATTTTCTTTTCTTTTTGGTTTTCCTTCCTTCGGCACCCAATCCTAGAGTAGTTTGTTCTTCTGTATCAGCCAGATTTCTGGACTTTGGGATTCTCTATCATCACTTCATCTTTTGTTAGAAGATGCGGTTACATGGGATCCCCGGGCCCGGAGTCTGGAGGTTTTGCCTTTCTCAGGATTTGCGGAAGGAAGGAGCGGAATTTTTTTGCCCTAAGGGCATAACTAAAGATTTACTTGTCAATTTCACATTTACTGTGAACAAGACTACCCAGAGCGATTTAGAGAGAAATTGTGAGTTAAGTGTGAATTGCTTTGAAAGCTTGACAGTGCCTTGCAATTGAGTTGATATCCGAGTTTGTGCATGTTTCTTGGCTTCCTTGCAAGATTGTGTGCATTTATAGTCTGTGAAAGCTTCCTAGTTTGCAGAGCACCTCCCGTGCTCCTCCTCCTGTGTTTCTTGGTGTTAAGGTAGGTCCTTCGACTCTCCTCTTTTTGGTTTTATTTTGTCTTGCTTGTGCTTGGTTTTCTCCTTCAGTTTTGTCCTTGCTTTTGTTTTGTTTTTCTTTCTGGTTTGGTCACCTCCCATTGGTGGGATGGATCTGCAGGAAGGTTGTCCACCTTCCTCGCATTATTTTCCGCCCTGTAAATGGTGTATAAAAGTGTAAATACTGTAAATTCTCATAAGCTCCTATGTAAAGGTCTTGATCTTGTTGTAAATTATAGGGAGTCTTTTTGTAAAGCATCGTAGTTCTTGGAAATTGCATTGTTTCTGGCTTCTCCTATGTATTTTGGTCTTTACATTATCCTGGTAACCCTTCCTATGGCGAGCTTGTCGTGCTCTGCATGTTAAAACCCAAGTTTGGAGCTCAATCACATGGTGTCTGCCTAGCTCTAACTTGGCACCTTGCCTGTTTGATCCATGGTGGTTGTTTCTATTCTCTTTCGCTTCATCATTGATGGTGGGATTAATTTCCCCATAAGTGAGCATTCAAAAACATCCCATCTGGCATTCATTTCACTTGTGTCAACCCACCTGTCACCATTAAGGGCCATTACATCATCTATCATGTGACTAGGTGACAACCCATGTCAGCCAAGTATGGCTCACTGCCCAGTAACTTCGATAATGGCTAGTTTCTCCAGAATTTGGGTGCTAAGAAGTCCCCATGTCTTCATCCCATTTTTTCGCATGAACCAATACCCCAAGACCTCCGGGTGTTGATCAGAATCCAGTCATTGTTGACTATTATATTTTGGGATTTTGATGCACACTAACATTTTTGAATGGGCGCGAGATTGTGGTCAAATCCCCAGAGTCCATAAAACTATTTTATATTTTTATCATATCATATGTATTTACAGTTCTCTAGTCTTGTAGGTTGCAGGTTATCCAACAAAATATCTATAGTAACAACTCCTCTTGGAAGACCGGAGCTTCCAACTACCTCCACTCGGGCGGCCACAAAGACAAAGGCAGAGAAGATGTTGGCCAAGCTCCCATTAAATCTCTAAATACCCAAAGGCGGGTGCTCTTGTGAGGTCCAAAGTGGACTCTAAGCTGCAGGATATCACAGATACAAAGCCCAGACTATGGGCTGAATTGCAGGGCCTTGTTCAAATGATGTACCAACAAAGGGCTATCAGAGATGATATGGCAAAGAACATGGCCGCCTCTAGCATCATCAATTTTGCATGTTTCCCCTGCTTAGTGCAAGCACTGGAACTGATCCTTCAATTAGCGAGGCACTACAATGCTCCCACCCGGTTTGTTATTCTTGCCGATTCTCTACCACCTAATTACTTGTCTGCCATTGTTACTCTTGACGCCGCCACTTTTACTTCGAGGCTGGGAATCCCCTAGGTTAAGGGAGCCATTGTTATCTCCTGGTCTATGTCATTGAAGGAGTTTGAATAAATTCCCACTCTCGCCTGACAACATCTCAATACTCACTGGCTAAAGTCCCCAAGAAGGGACTATAAGAAGATGAAGCCAGAGATTCCCCGCGGAGACTTCAAGGAATGCATATAGGCGGGAATCATCTTTTTGTGTAGGCTCTTCGGAGAGCCCCATGCCAGGTAATTTTCAGCATGGATGTATTATTTCCTTTACTACATCACCACCTACAGTCAGACCTTTGACTGGGAGACATTCATCACCAATCATGTAGACTTCTAGCTAAATAATATCCTTCAGAATTTGAAGTTCTACATGACTTCATACGTATTATGGGCACTGGCCCAATAGAGACCTACTCTTCAGGGTTTGCAGATATTGGGCAGTCTCAGGAATGGGCCTGGCCAACTTGTCCCATGGGAACATTATCCCTAGATTTAGTGGAAAGCCTCTTTCCCCCATTTTTGCAGGGTAAATGACACATTCATTTACCATAACATTTTGACACTTACTCAGGATTCTGGGTACTTGTTGTCGCAGGAGGCGATGACCTTGGTGAGCACATATAGAAACTATTTCATTCAATTCCAACAACATTCTTATATTTGGGTAATCGGGTTCTCCAAGAAGGCCTACCTACTCCCAAGGCATTACGCAGACATGAATATTCTTTTGGATTTGCAGGCAAATCCTGGAACTCCATGCATTCTTTGCCTTGAAGAAGGTTACATCCATTCTGTTCCCAATCACTTGTGGGAACTATTCTTGCAGTCTCACAGTGGCTAAGAAAGTTGATAATGAACTAAAGAGTCTGGGACTGGCGTTATTCCACCTTACCAAAAATAATTTTGATTCAGTTGATAAGATAAGAGAGTCACTTCCCTGGGCATCCACACCGCATAAAGTTCACATTGAAGATTTCTGGGTGGATTGTCAGGATAGTTTTGATCTTCGGGCGTGGCAGTACTCACAGATATCCAAAGTCATGATGAAGACCCTCAACCTTTGGTACTTTTTGAAATATTTTTCTGACGATGGGCCTCTAGAGAACCCAGCATACAAAGACCAAGGGATCGATAAGTTGGATCTCCCTCTGGTAAATTGGGACACCCCAGAGAATTTGACAATTAAAGATGTGAGTCACAACATCATCGAGAATAGGCACAAGTATTTTGAGCAAGTATGCAAGAGGAGCACCCATAAGGGTCCAATCTTGCGGGGGTCTACTTCGACCTCCGGAGCCGTGGGACCAAGTAAGGACAAGGGGAAGGAAAAGAAAGACACTTCACCCCAAGTTACTCCCCAAGGTCCGCTCCCTATTTTGGAGAAAATTTATGATCAGCTGGAGGCATCCAGATAGATGAGTCAGAAGCTAAGCGCCCATCTCACTCGCGATCTTCCAATCACTCCAGTGGGATCTTCTCGTCTAGTAGGATCCCCTTCATTAGCGGCACTCATGAGCTGGCACACAAAGGTCGAGGCATAGTCTGTAGATATTTTTGATGTTGGGGCCCCATTACAGGTAAGAAGAAAGAAGAAAAGGGTAGAGAATCCCCTGAGTGCAGACATGGGCCCTGGCATGCCCAATGTTCCCCTGGTGGAAGTTATTTTAGACTCCCCCGAACCAGAGAATCTCTCAGAGACCTCCCCTCTGCATGACAATTTTGATGACATCTTTGGGACTGATGAGCTTATGAATCTACAGGGGGAGATAGGAAAGGCAGTGGAAGAAATAGCCGCGTAGGAAGTAGAGATAATCCCCGATTAAGGGGAGACACCATAAAAGGAAGTGGTTCTAGAGAAGGAGGTCCGAGAACCTGAAAAGGAGCCAGAACAAGAAGAGACACAAAAGGATCCACAAGACATGGAGGAAAAATTGGTTTGAGAGATCGAGACAAATCTAAGGCAAACAAATAATGAGCAATCAACAACTGGGGAAACCGGACCTTCGCGATCAATCCTACCCCCAACTGTCACACTCCAAATACCTTCAGTTACACCAGGTGATCAAGTGACTCAAAGAAAAACATTCAGCAAGGTAGTCTCAGCAACCCAACAGTCAAACATTGGTTAGACACCTCCGCCTCCTCTGAAGGATGTTCCCATAGAAAAAGATGTCCCGACAAATGACGTCAAAGATGAACAGTAGCAGCAGGATGAGGGGGAGAACCCTAAAGATATAAATATTGATTCAATAGATGCTGAAAAGGATGGGGAGAACCTTGGTAATATGGATGATACTGGTGCCAGCGAAGATGGGGTCCCCGACACCACACAAGAGAATGCCACCAGGGTGGAAGACACCAAAAACCCCAGGGAATAGGAAAATGAAAAAGAGTCTGATGCAACCATAGATACCAGGGATACACCACCAGACTCTAAAGAAGGTCCTGATGCTTGTGCTTTAGCAGCAAGACTGCCCTAGCTGCCATAATGGCTGGTAAAATCCAGGAAAACAAAAGCCCCGGTGGCAGCAGGTGTTCCCCTCTCCTTGGCTGAGATGATGGCCCGGAACCAAGAGGCTAAAAATCCCAAGAAGGCCCAGACCATGCATACCCTCTGGATTGGTTTGGGAGGAAATACGGTTGCAATAATTTCAACCCCTCCCCTAGATATAGATGCGGCAACAGCAAGAGCCGAAGACTATGCAGTCACAGAAGTGCCTCTGGGGAGGAGAGATAAGTAGGGTGAGTTGGACCTACTAAGAGAGGCCACCCAGGAAGTCAAGGCCCGGTATGATAAAAATGCACAAAAGTTAAAGGAGGAAAGAGAGAAAAATGAAAATATCCTCAGGCTTCTTTCAGAACTTACACAGCCACTGGCTGAGATCCATCTGGAAGCCTCCACCTCCGAACCACCACTTCTGCAGGGTGACATGGATGCTCTTAGGGCTATGAAAAATAAGGCATAGGCTGTAGATGGGTGGATCGCGGAGCAGATCAAGGTCATAATGCAATTATTATAGGTGACACTCCCAGACCTTTATCTGGTTAGTAATCTTTTGGTCTAGTAAAATGGTGTCTTCGTCCTATGGGAAAAGGACATAGAGAAATATGAGGAGTGGAGGACCGGATTAGAAGAAGTAATAAACTTCAGGGAGGAAGCCACCACAGAGGCCAGAATTTTGGGAGAAGAACCCTTTAGATTCCTCCGGGCCAAGCACTCAAGACTTGGCCTCAAAAGTGAGGTAAGCAAGCAACTGGTTATGCCCTAAAAGATAGGATCATGGTGGTCCAGTATCCTTTGGACCTGTATAAAGCATTTGTTGGAAGTGTTTCACAAGTTGATCTCTTCACCACCGGGACTTGTGCCCCAGAGGATTATGTCCTCAGTACATTTGATGAGTTGATGGAGTCCCAGTATCAGTCTGTCGGAGACTTTGACAGAGGAAAAATGTCAAGAATATCTAAGATGATGCTCTGGGCTCATGACTTGGTGAAGATAGTCAAAGAATTCCGAGACGGGGCTAGAGATATTGAAGAGAAGTTCAGAATCATTAGCGACTGGTGGGATAGTGTCAAGGACATTGATGAGGATGACATTGACCAAATTTTGGAGGCCTTCAATAACAAGGGACAGTAAATTTCTCTGGACTCCAAAAAATTTCACCAACAGGGTGGATTTTTGAACATTCATTATTCTTTGAGCGTAAGCTCCCAAACTCTGGAATTTCGGATCCAAAAGTTTTGTATTCTTTTAATGACCTATGTCCAGGTTTCCTGGAGCCGACTGGTAATTGTCAAGCAGTTAATAAGGGGGTTTAGAAGGTGGATGATCCTGATAAGGCATGTTAGACGAGAGATGGCTTTGACAGGTAATTTTCCCAAGGCATCGCTCTAGCATTAACTACCTGTTGCATCGGAGATAGTGAGCCTCATTTCACATTAATGAGGCATATAGCCTGGAACTCTGGGAAGACCTAAATTATTCTATTCTTACTTTGGCACTCCTCTCGATGCTGATTCTTCCATCCTCTCTTCTTGTCTTCTTCCTTTGTCTTGTCATACCTATGCTCTTTTTGAGGTGATTGTAAGTGGTGAATGTAGTATCGGCCACCGGATATTGTATTTTAATATTGAGTGTGCAGTTAGATTAGGTTAGTTTTAGGTCAAACTATGTGTATAAATAATAAGTCCGGCCTCATTGAAAGGGTCAGCAAAATTGATGATTTTGCAGTCCAATACTTTTAGCATTTTATTTCTAGTAGTTGCAGGAGCTCAATGATCAATAGTTCTTAGTAGTTAGATGCTCCCTTGGAGCCATTGATGTACACACCAGTGATGCTGGAACACTCTATTAATGAAGAAGGAAGAATAGTTTTTGGCAATGATGTTGTTGATGTTCTGGTCTCCGAGTTAGCAATACTCTTTTGTGTTGTATGTTTCTAATGTCCTTTCCTCTGATATTTTTTTAGATTAGTGATCTTATTTCCCCTTTCTATTGAATATGTATGAACTGTTGGTTCTGTATGCATTCAATATTTAGTGTAGTTCATTAGAGCATGGTTGATGTTGGAAATATATTGCATAACTATAAGTAGAAGTAACAAACTCTTAACTCTGACTTATCTTTTTCTATTTATTTGGTAAACTCATGCGTGCTTGTAGGAAACCCTGACCTATCACCAAAATCTCTAAAGAAGATGAGTCAAAAACCAGCTATCCCCCCAAACAAAATAGTCACTTGCCCAAATTATCTCCCCACACCATCAAGACCCGACACTCAAGTGCTTGAAGGCCCAGAGAATTATTCCCTGGACAAACTTTACAAGTGAAGTTGGCCAGTACCCCAGTACTCGATGACAACTTATCATCTATTGATGAGACCAGTCACAAAGTCCTGTCATCACATACTTAGCCTTAGCATTATTAAACTTATCATTTTTGACTATATCATTTCCTTCATAACTACTTCTTAACTTTTCCCAAACATCATGACTAATTTCCAAAGATACAAATTTAGTTAGTTTAGCTATAGATGGAGTATTGAAAATTGTATACCTTTCCCTTTCATTATCTTCATATACTTTGATTTCATCTAAAGTGTTCAAGACATTTTCTAGTTTCACATATTGATTCAACACAGCCTTCCAGGTCTTGTAACTAAGAGATACCAAGTATCCTCACATCTACACATTCCAATAAGCATAGTTAGATCCATCAAATGTAGGGAGTGTTAGTTTGTGTACCTTTAGGATCTCCTTAAGAAGTTAACCTGTTCCCCAAGAAACCAAAGCTCTGATACCAATTGTTGAATGTGCAAGATAACTGAGAGGGGGGTGAATTAGTTGTCAAAAAATCTTTAAACTTTAATCCTTTAAACAGTTCCACCAAACTTACTTTAATCTTAATTACTAAAAGATGTGAAAATATGAAATAACATAGAAACCATCATAGGAATGGAACACCATATTTATGTGGAAAACCATGTTAAGGGAATTAATTCTCAAATATATGAATTCTTATTAGGGTGACACTGGTTAAGGTGATTATTACAAATAAATTCTCTACACGAAGAAAGTAGGCTCACTATTGGATGAAGAAGGATAAAAGAGAATAGATCCATCACTGATGCACAATTGTAACACAAGTGAAAGATCTGTAGATACCTTTAGCTCACTGCTTCTGGTAGCTAACACATGAAAGTTCACATTTCTTTGTGCCACACTTCACACTATCTCATACATATAGGGAGACCAGTCCTCTTTCATACATCCTCATCACATAAGCACACACTTGGACAAAACTCATACAAGTATACTCATATGCCACACTCTTTCCTCAACAATTCATCCTCTATTTATACGATCCTTTCATTTGCAAAGTCTCCCATTGTTGGCTAGGAAAGTAACCAAACATAAAATTAAATTAGTTTGTACTAAATGTTCCCATAGTAGAAAGGAATGAGAAGTGGGCCAAAAATATGCCTTATATGGGACTAAAAAAACATCATACACATTACATTCTATTTTGCATTCATCAAGATAATTAATGAAGTGTAAACACGTGAGGTCGGCTAAACCTATGTAATGAGTGAAAAAAGGGAATATTGTAAGTTCATGCCAAGGGTGAAATTCATTTGGATTAAGTAGAAATAAATTTGAGACCTATAATTAATGCTTTCAATATTTTTTCGATAATGTGAATGTTGACAATGAGGAATTTCATGTTATGTGTGCTCTTTTTAATAGATACAAGATCTTACCATTTTTTTTGTATAGATGCATATTGTTTCACATTGACAACAACACCATATAAAATTAAAAAGCACTAAACAAATTTTCTATGGTGATAATTTCACATGCACCTGATTCTAGTATTTCTCCTTCCTTCCACTTTCTCTTTCCCAATCATGCAATTACAATCATGACATGTTATCCGTCTAAAACATTGTAATATGACTTTTTGTGAGTTATACCCACTGTTTCACTTTAGATCAAATGTTGTATTTTCTTTGGCCGGTGTTTACCTACTTTGCACAAAATTGGCCTCCCCAGATCTGCAAATTTGTTTTTATATTAAAAAATGGTTGTCATTTCTTAAAACCCATCTAAAATTCAAAAATACCCAATAAAACCCCGTGATTTAATTAAATCATAAAGAAGATATATAATAGAAAATATTTTGAATTCTCTCTATTGGGGTTAATGCGACAGATTTCTTCAAGTGTTTTTTAGTGGCTAATATACACCAATTGGCTAATTTTAAAATTTGAGAATCCAGATTTAGCTAATAATTCAAGATTTAAGGCAACCTAAATTTCCACATTTTAACAAAATTTTGTTTTAAAAATATTTAAATCGCCAATTAATTTATTTTATTAAAAATTTGAAGTCTAAGATTGTCCACAATATTTGATACATGACTAGATTAAATTTGCATAGAGTTTATAAGTTATTGTTGAAATCTGAATTAATTTAACAATAATATATCATTAAAAGGAGGTACTTTAGGGCTATGTCACCGATATTTAGTTGCCACCAATTATTTAAAATATAATCTAATGATCCTAATTATATTCCATGAGGTAAAAATGTTCCTATTTGATTTGAAATGCTTATGGAGGTTGAAATTTCCTTTGGATCGATGATCTCAATGGAAATGGGTGGCCTTGAAGAAGTTTTGGGTCCCATTAAAATTAGAAATTATCAGCACATTTATCTCACACAATATAATGAGGATTATTAGATTATATTTTATATAAATGGTAGCATCTAAATTTTGTACACTCTACCCCTTGAACCTATCAAAGATTTCCAAATTTAGCCCAATAATTTTTCTATAAGAATTCTATTTTTGAAAAAGTATTCTCCATGGTGATTAATGAATTTCCTATTATTGTTTTAGATTTGCCAATATTTTCTACAAAAGATTGTGATAAAAAAATTGCCAAACTGAATAATTTAAATCTAAATTAAAAAAAAAATATATATATATATATATATATTTGAGAGATCCGCCAATAGAATTTTTTATTTTTTTGTCAAAACTATGAAAAATTCGTCAAGATTTTATATTTTTTTGTAGGGAGATTTTTAAAGTTTTCCCTGATTTGTTTTTAGAGGTTTTCTTCCCCACAGTTGGTTTTCCTGCCTCCAATTGTCCTCTAATGTTTTATCCCACCCCGCAACAACAAATTCTTGTGTTTTCTTACCTCATTTTATTCTTTTATCGGCTCTCGTATTTCTCGTGGATCCTATGTCAAATCATTTCTAACATGACTGATTATGTCATATGTAGACGTGTTTACTTTTAGGTTTTTTCCCACCTTTAACTCCTCACGCCGTTAACTCTATTGTAACCTTCATTTATCACACAGTTAAGTCTCTGTTGTTTGGCAATTGCTAACTCTCTACTTTTTCGGCGTTAAGTCTCTATTTCCAGTGGCTATGAAGGACAAACATACTCACTCTGTTTGTCTTCGTTTGACCAAAAACTGCAAGGATTTCTATAGGACCCACACCATCCATGTATGCTCATGCATGATACTATATGTTTGGGGTACCTTTTGTCGATGTGCCATGTCATTTTTTTCCGTCAGGATAGCCATGTCCTCTAGGGGCCAAAACTTCTTTTTTTATTAGAAAAATCTGGATCCTTGTCAACCCACCTATCATTTTGGTAGACCCACTGCGCCATATACCTTTCTGCCAACTATCTTTCATTGTCACTTGTGTCACGCATACACCCATCATGTTTATCCCACCACTACCTTCTGTAGCCACTAGAAACGTCTGCAAAATCATTAATGTCACCCCCCATCGGGCTCGCGGACCGGACACCATTTTTTATTTTGATTTTTGAATTAATCGATTTAAAGTGAAAAAATTAAACTTTTCTCTACAATTATATAAAGATAAATTGAACCAATATTTTCAAATTTTTATTTAATAGATAAATATATAAATTCAAATTAATTGTAATTCATTTATTTAGATTTGGATATTATGATTATATATCTTCATTTAAAGCATCTCACCTAAACTATCTTAAAACCTCTTCTTATAATCTTCCTTCTGAATGGTTTGTTCTTGCCTAATACATGTGGCATTAGCAACCCTGTAAAGCAAAACAAATATTTACTCTTTTGACCAATAGATAAGCATTGAGGATGACAATTTTTGTAGATAGAGCAATGAGGAGATCTAATCAATAAAATTGATATAAGTTAAATTTAAGAACAAAATATGCAAATTGTATTGCATACAACACTTTGATGAGAATGATTTGGTGTTATTTTCTCTTGATCAATCCATTTCATTTCGTTGTGGGATGCTTGCTTCCACATGACAAAGGTTCTACAAAGCTTAGATATCATAATGAATATTATTCATAGGCATTTTAAGCATAAGAAAAATATGACCATGATACTAACCAATTAACTTATAGTCATTTCAAGCATAAAATAAAATAAAAATATGATCATGACACCATAAATAATCATGCCCCTTTCAAATTATGATGTCCATATAACACATTGGTAGAAATATAGACTTCTCAATATAATATTAAATAATAGACGACCCTCGTCACAATTCAAAATTTATTGTTCTCAACATACATTTAAACAATAGAGAACCCTCATCACACCCCAAACACATACATCTTACACTAAGAAACAATTAAATGTAATTGAATGCAAAATACAAAAGATTTATTGTTCTCAACATACTATTAAACAATAGAGAACCCTCATCACACCATGAACACATACATCTTACACTAAGAAACAATTAAATATAATTGAATACAAAAGATCCTTTTCTTTAACTTTCTCATAAATGCCCATTGCCCTCCACTCTTTTCTTGGACATTCCCTTTTATTTTTCCTTTCCTATAAATGCCCATTGCCCTCTGCACTCTTTTCTTGGGCATTCCCTTTCTAGTGAGTTCAAATATCATATTCGTTAGTGTGTATGCAGAGTTTTGGCTTTGACAAGCGGTTCAAGTAGTTGGACGTTGGCATCTCATAAAATGTTCCACACTCGCAAAGCATACAAATCCATGTGAAAAATCTAGTTTGGCCGACAGTGTTACCGTTGAAGTTGTTGGCAGAGCATTAAAGCACCGCCAATGAGTGTGAAACTAGGGTTTTCTCTACACTCCTATTCAATAGAAATCTCTATCAATCATTTTCAAATCACCTTTCTCCTTGACCTAGAAATTAACTCAAAGCAATGGAGTAGATGGGCGTGCAGATGCATCTCTTTGAATGCCCTTACTAAATGCTATTGAATTTTATGTTGGTGAGAAAACTTATATTAATGTGGTGTTAAGCAACAAGAAACTGTAAAGTGTGTGTAGAATATGGGATCGAATATGATGTGGGTCTTTCTTTTCTTGTGTTTATTGACTGTGAATTCCATTCATGGCGCTCGAATTGGCTCCACTCTTACAGCCCACCCTGTTGAAAGTCCCCAAGGACTCTGTGCTCTTTTTGTGTTGGGCAAAGGCTACGACTGCCAGGAATTCATGGTGATTTTATCTCTGTTTCATGTTTTATGAATTGTTTGATTCTGTGAAGAGCTTTAAGAAACCCACTTGGTTTTCATAGAAATTGGTTTGAGAATATTGAAATTCTTGATGTAATGCTTGCAGGTTCCTACAGAAGATGGGTTCTTACTGTCAGTGCAAAGGCTGACAAATTCCAAGGTTCTCACAACTGATAACGAACCTGTTTTTATGTACCACGGCGTCATGCAGGTCTGTATTATGTATTTCACTGTTTTGTATGCATTTAGAGTTGGCTAAATACATTATCATTTTATTTTGTTTTTTCTATTTTGAAAGAGTACATTTTTGTTATGAAGAATTGTTATAGAGTGTAATTTGAAATGTTGAATAAAAAGTGTATTATACAATCTAAATTAGAAGTTTGTGCATTTTAATATTACTTCAGTTATTTGAGACAGCTGATATGATCAGTGTCCAGATGTTTGTCGAAAAAAAAAATTATTACTTGCTCTGTACAATTCTACAAATTTGTGATTTAAAGTTTAAGCTGTTGGTATATTGTAATTTTGACATCAAGTAAAATAATATCAACTAAAAATCACTTAAACATATATAATTGTTTGGTAAAGTAGTTAGATTGTCATTGTTGAAATTAATATATTTATTATATTCTATAATTCAATTATTTTTATATTAAATGTTGTCATATGTTTTTAATTAGATTAACAGAGAAAGGACCTAATCTCATAAATTCAGTTTAGAGAAAATACAACAATTTTTTGTTCTTCTCAACTAATAAGAAAAAAATAAATTTAGCAATATAAATATATCTTAACAAAAAAAAAATTACTAAAATTCATCCATTTTGATTTAGAGAGTTAATTTTTTGAACTTTTTTTAATTAAACTGTATTAAGTAATTTAAACTGATAAATCATACAATATAATATAATATGAAACATCAATATATTAAATTACTTATAAATTTGTTTTTAGACTTTTTTTTATTAATTTAAGCTGATAAATCATATAGTGTAACATCAATATCTTAAATTACTTAAAGACGGTTGAATGAAAAGAAACTTGTTTGGACACTATTATGAACTGTAGAAAACTTATATTTCTCATTTATTATAAGTTTCACATTGTTAAATATGCTTACCTGTATAGCTTTGTCTGAATGGCAGGGTGGAGAAGGATGGGTTTTGAATGAGCCCTATGAATCATTATCATTCATCCTTGCAGACTCAGGTTATGAAGTATGGATTGGGAATACCCGCACAACACTTTACACCTTCGGCCATAAAACCTTCAATAGATCTGACAACGTACAATTCTCTGCAATTCCTACTTATTTGCAAACATCAATAACATTACAAAACTTTTAGACATGCATTCCAAACATTTATCCATGAAAATGTTGTAACCACAGGGCTTCTGGGACTGGAACTGGGATGACCTTGTAGCCTATGATCTCCCTGCAATGTTGAACTTTGTCAATTCTATGACACCAAAACCAATTCTCTACGTTGGTTTTTCTCAGGTAATGAAAATTTATAGATCTCCATCTATACATATACATATAGAGAAGACAAATTCATCTAGCTGCATTTTGTATCTGATGAAATGAATTTTCTCAATGCAGGGAGCCATGACAGGATTTGCTGGATTAACAGACAGCTATCTTTCAAGCCTGGTGAAGAAAGTTGCAATGCTTAGTCCTGTTGCCTATCTTGATCATGTTACTTCTCCCCTCTCAAGAACTGCAACATCAATCAACCTTGATCAGGTAATTTATGTTTTTGTTTGTTTGTTAACTACAATTCTATATTTTCACTGTCATCCATATGTCTACCAACTTTCTTTGCTCGCTATTTATGCTCACAGCTATACTTGGCTCTGGGCATCTACGAATACAATACATCGACGTAAGTTGCAGAATCATCTACTGGTCTTTAAAAATTCAAATGTTTTTAATAATGATTGCTAACAAAAACATAAATTAAACAGAGCACAAAATCAGCATCTTCTGGATATGGCATGCCAAACTCTCAACGTAAGTTTGGAGACTTGCTACAATGATGTCATCACCCTAACAACGGGTTAGTTATTTAACCCTTTATTTAGTTTTACTTAAATAATAGGATTTTTTTGTTAACATGTTTATATTATTACACTCTACTTTCTTTTCCATCATTATAGAACATCTCTGATATTAACAGGTTTGAATTCTTATATTCTAATATTGTTATCATAATTACATCTATCTAAAATATTAGAGATATGATTGTAAAATTTTAAGTAAAATATTGAAAATTCACATCATTACACTCCATTCCATCTCTTCCATATCTTTTCTTTGCCATTGTAAAATATCTCTAAACATTAATTATTTTATATATTTTTTTTGCATTGAACAAGTCTGAACTCATATATTTGTCTATGAACAGGACCAAATTGCTGTCTCAACAAATCTAGAATAGACTACTATAACAAATACAGCTCTCAAGCTACGGCAACAAAGAATATGGGTCAATTGGCTCAATGTAAGATCTTAAAATCTGTCACCATTCTTGTATTTTGTTTCCATTTTTGAACGACTCTCACTTTTTCTGTCTGTTTCTCTTAACAGTAATGAGATCGGGCAGATTCTGCAAATATGATTATGGTCTCATTGGTAATATTGAGAAATATGGAAGCCCTGATCCTCCATCATATGATCTATCACTGATTCCAGTCGATTTGCCATTTTTGATCATTTATGGGGGAAATGATATGTTGGCCGATGTGGAAGATGTTAAACATGTGGCCAGTGAATTGCCAGGCAAAGTTGAGATGCACTTGATGGCAAACTATTCTCATCTGGACATGATATATGCTCCTAATGCCCATGTTGATGCATATCCTCTAGTCCTGAAATTCCTGGAGAACTAGACGTTCTATTAATATAGGACAGAGCTATATATGCAGTAATATAGAAGGCAGTGACTAACTCCTATTTATTGACTTTCATAATATATCTATTTAATTTTATATTCAATGGCCTCACCCTATGGCCATGATTATGTATTATATGGAAAGTTATTAAGCAATTTTATTAAAAATAATTGTCTATGATGTTGAATTAGCAATTCCATGATATTTTCTATTTGTTTAAATGTCAATATAATAAGATATTAATAAGTGGTAAGATTCATGTTAGGTTTTGATTATGATTGAGTCTATCTGTTTTTCTTTCATTGTTGTTTTCTTTTATTTCTATATATGTTTATTTTAACTCTTGGTGGTATTGTTTTCTATATATTTGTATCTTATTTTGAAATCATATGTTAATATTAAGTATGTGTGAAGGGGTACAAGATTAACCCAAGTCAAATTTTAGCAGCTATAAATGATACCCAAAATTTAAAGCTTCAAATCCAAATTCAACCTATTTGGACTTCTTTTAATAGCCATTAATGAAAGATCTAAAATACATTTCGTGCAACATCTTGCTATTTCATTGTATTTAAAGGCACTCAAATGTGGAGTTAACTTATCAATGAGTAAAGAGGACAAAATTAATGATTAGAGCACACTACAATTTTTAAAGGGTAATAAACAAATCACATGTGTTAATCTAGCTTGTGGTTTCTAATACTATTATCCTTCATGCGCTTATGCATTTTATACTATGGACGGGGACATATATTGTATATATAGGTGTTGTTATATCATATGATCACTTGTTTTACTTTTCTTATTTGATGTTCACTCGTCAGTCACTCTCAGATAAACGTATTTCACTTAGCAATGAGATCCATATTGATCTTATGTACACCCTAGCACATGTGATAGTAATGACAATGCACCTAGTGATGTTTTATCTTTGACACTAGTAGCTTCACTTGTATGAAAGATATTAATGGTATTGTTCCCTCTCTATTATTATTTCATCTTCTTATTATATTTCTCCTTCATGTTATGATATTCTTATGCTTACCCCTATGGATGGCCTTGTTTTAAAAATGATGGTGTGCCTTGTGATAATCATTCTTTTGCATTTTATGTACAGCCAATGTATATCCATGATATTATTTTGTTAAACAATACTTCCCATGAATATCAAATATTATGATAATAGTTCCTTGTGTCTTCATGTGGATTTCAATAGAATTTTTTATCTATTTTTCTTTCATTATTGTTTCCTTCTAATAAATAAATAAATATATATATATATATATA